>JAIUZE010071356.1:0-64930 GCA_022085475.1 Heliosperma pusillum | reverse complement strand
TTCCTCATTCCCTTGGCTACCTTCCTCGTCTAAGCGGAATGTCGGAACTGGAGAAGTATCCTACTGCTTAAATGCATGTGTTAGTGGGAATACGACGACGTTGTTGGGAGTTGAACGCTATGCGTTGATCGACCCGGCCGTCAAATGTTGTGTACTTGCGAGGTGGTGTTATTTGCATGTAGCGTACCGCTTGTTATGAGGCTTGAGCTTTTTTCCGCCTCTTTCGTGAATTGATCTACCGAATTTGGGGTACTCGGCATATATATTGTAAGTCCGTGTCTTGGATGTGGAACGTCTTACCACATGTCGAATCGGAACACGTCTTATTCCGAGAGTCTGGCCAGGTTTAGACTAGGATCGTATTATTATCGTCGTCCTACCGAGAGGATTAGAGTCTTGTGTGTACGAAACGTCTTATCGTACATGCTTCCGGGAAACGTCTTATCCCGTGAACTTGTTTGTCTGGGTCATGAGTATACGAAACGTCTTATCGTATACGGTTCAGGGAAACGTCTTATCCTGTGGACTTCCATTGGCTTGTCTTGCTATTGTACACGATGCTAGTGCGTTTCATTTACCGTGAGAGATGTCGTCATTGTGTCGGTGTGTATGGATGGATGATTACATGAATGATTATATGATTGAACAATCATTGAATGACTTGGCATGGTTTGTTTGTCGAGTCTCAATCTTATCAAACTTATACCGCTAACGGTGAGATGTAAGCCCTAGTGAGCGTATCCGGTTGCCTAAGAGTGTCTTCCCCGAGTCTTTGAATATCATGATGGATTCGGATTGGTGCCTCTTATGTTCTTATCATTATCTATAGAATTGCCTATCTATTCTTATCGCAACTCACATGTATGTATATATATGCATGCTTTACTTTTGTATTTCCTTATATGTACGTTTAATGTGATATGGCTGGGAGAACCCGGAGTTACTCCCCACTAACTGTGGCGTTCATGTTTTTTCATGAATGAACAGGTTGCTTGCTTGGATGCCTTTTTGGATATGATGTTTTGGGGTTCGGGTGTGAGCTAGCGGGCGTTGTCCCTGGAAGTTTCACCTCTAGACGATTTTAGCTAGTTTTGCTAAACACTTGTTCTTTGCTAACATTTAAGAGACCCCGTCTCTTTGTTGTATTTCCGTACTTAGTTATAACATTTTGACACTCCTCGTTTTATTTAACTTGCATGTATAAAAGTTTTTAAAACTACCTATTTCCGCAATATAATTCACATGCTTATTTGTTTTATATTTCCGCATTCGCGAGGGTTGTCACATGATCGGAATATGCATGGCCTATTATTATTAACCATTTATTTGTTGATAAAACGTATGTACATACATACATACCCAATAATATAATATATATTATATATAATAGGTGGTAAAAAAGCAATAAACCGTCCTTTTTAATTAATTTGAGCATATATATATATATATATGCATCGTCAATATATCCGTCCCTTTTATTAGCGTACTTGGATGAACGAAGTCGATCGACCCCATATATATATATATATCATCATTATTTAATTTGGGAAACATTGACGTGTATATATAATACTTACTTGCATCATGTGCATTGATGAATCTGTTATTATTGCAAATTAAAGTAGTACGAGCGTTAATTAATGATCCGGAAGTCATCATCATTAATTATTATATATATATCATCAATATTATATTATCATCAATATTATTGCAATAAGTAGTACATATATACGAGGTTAATAATGACACGTGCCCCCGACCCGGCCCAAAAGCGATCGACCCGAAGTACGTAGCTACTTGCTGTAGATAGTGGATTGCCCGATCCGTAACTGCTGGCCTGGCCACCCGATCGATCAGTTTCAGGTTAACTAGTGATGCATGATAATTATAATAACCAGTTCCTTAATTAAAAGAAAATGACACGATTCGAGGATCCCTATCTAGACTCGATATATATATACCACATCCGCTTGACCCGGAAATTATCGACGACCCGCCCAATTATAATTATTCCCGAAACAGACACGAATTGAAAGCCGAAAGGACCCTCGCTTCGACCCGAATTGAACCAAACTAATAATAATAACTAACCCGATCGATAAAGTTATTAATTACAAACCCGCCGAATCTAACCCGATTGGAATTGATTCCCAGGCCAAACCCGATCCGAGCTAATAATTAAACGTAACTTACGCCTATAATATAAAATTTAGAGCAAAGTAAAATAAATTAAATTAAATTTAGAGCAAAGTTAAATAAATTAATTTAGAGCAAAGTTAATGAGTTTATTTCGTGCCTCAAATTTTAATACCGCGCGCGCGTATCTGAAAAATTAAAAAAAATATACATAATCTATAAAAACGGTGTTTTAGAATTTCACCGTTGTTATTACTTTCAACAACGGGTTATAATAAATAAACCGTTGTCTTAGTGTTATTACTTTCTACAACGGGTGTGCTTTAACCGTTGTCATTACTCTATAACAACGGTGGTTTGTAGGATAACCGTTGTCAATAGTTTCTCTTAATAAACCCTTTAGTTTCTCTTAATAAAAAATAATTTACAATCCTATAGAGTAAATTTTACAGACGTACATTATCATCATCATCCTCCTCGTTTACAATCATCCTCGTTTACAACACAAATCTTTTTGTTTATTATCATCATCATCCTCCTCGTACTCGTGATCATCATCCTGTTCTCTTTATCATCACCCTGTTCTCATTTTCTTTATCAGGTAATTTTTGTGTTTCGTCTTTAGGGTTTTAAGATTGAAATTCATCTTTTTGTTTTCATTTTCTATTTATCATTCTCTTTGTCATGTAGTTTCATTCCTTTCTAAGTTTTTAGAGTTTTAGAATCTCTGCATGACTCTTTATTTGTTCAGTTACTATTTCATTCATTTTAAGGTCTTAGGGTTTTAGAATCGCTGTATGCATGACTCTGTTCCGTTACTATTTCATTTCTTTTGAAGGTCTTAGTGTCTTAGGATTATCATGGGTGAAAAATGGAAAAGAGTAAAAAACAATGATAAGGGGGATAAGCCTGGTGAGAGAGGTGCTTCGAAGTGCTCTGCAGCCCTTGCAGCTATAGCGGCAAAAACGCCGATGAAAATAAAATGGAGTGTGAAAGGTGTTCCTACTGGTCCAAATGCTAGCCATTTATCCACTTGGATTGGAGTTACAACCAAATAGTTTGTGCCTATTGATTTAGATAATTTCGGGAATATAAATCCTGCATTGCAGGACTTACTCTTGAAACGTATAAAGGTATGATAATATCTTTAGCTAAACACCATTTTATTTTGCATAAGTTACTATTACATAAGGCAGGAAGCCGTATAAAGGTTCGTATAAAGGTATGATATTAGACAGCCGCTTATTAGTATATATGATAATGATGAAGGAAGCTTTCGATATTCCAGACTGCAATGATAAGTATCTATTACGTAAGGCAGCGGCAGTCTTAAGGCAGTGGAGGTGTGACCTTGCCAAATTACACTTGTATGTCGACAAGGAGACGGGGCAGATGCATAAGAGCCCACCGACAAAGTACCCCAACATCACTCAGCAACAATGGGATAATTATAAGGCGAAACGAGCTACTGAAAAGTTTCAGGTTAAGTATCCATGTCATATGTTTACATTTTTGTAAAACTCTACTTAAGGTTACATTTTTCTAAAAGTTTCAGGTTACATTTTTCTAAAACTCTACTTGTATCTATAATTTTCTAATTGTCTCATCTACTTGCGATTTTATATGATTTGAAGAGCGTTAGCGCCAGAAATCGTGCTAACATCTCACAGAAGCGGGGGGTATATTATGGTTCTCGAGGCGGTTACAGATTGATAGAAGAAAATCTCGTAAGTAGCATCTATATATTAGATTTTTTTAATCATACTTGGACTTGATATACATGTATACATATATTATTTTTGAGTTAACGTGTAGGTGTCAAAAGGTGTGACCGACTTGAATCGGCACGTAACTTATAAAGAAGGGCACACGCCTAAAGGATCCCGAACATGTAACGAATATGATCAGGAAGTCTTGGCCAACATAGTAAGTATTGTTTTTATTAAGACGGGTTTTTAATAACTTTATTGTTCAATTCTTGTATGTCTAACTATCTATTTATTTTAGTAACAAAAATTAAATTAAGTTTATTTAATATATTATAGGAGAATGTTCTGAAGGAGGTTGCGGAAGGGAAATTCACTCCGAGTGGTCGTGACGACGTTCTTGCTAGAGCGATCGGCCGTCCCGAGCATCCAGGTCGATTGAGGGGCGTCCCATTACATGTCGGAGTCACGAAATATTATGGGACAACTAGCTCGAACAAGAAGAAGAAAAATAAGGGGAAGGCTGACATGGTACGTATACCATTTGTTATTGTCATTTAAAATTCACATGTTATTGTTTTAACAAAATGCTGATTCTACATTTTGGGCGTGCAGGTTCAGTTATTGGCCTCCGTGATACTGAAGATGAATTCTGGAGGCAAGCCTTCCGAAGAAGAATTGAAAATGATGGAGGATGTCATTAAAAAGGGTGAGGTAGTACAACAGATTTGTGTAACAACCCGAAATATACCCTATTTTTCTAGTAAAAATATTTACTAACACTTTTCAGTAGAACTTAAGTTTTTAAAATAGGAATTTTTGTTCCGAGTCTTATTTTGAAATTCCGCGTTCGTATTTGGAATTTCTGAGAGATTTCATGAAAAGACCGTTTTTTAGTCATCTTTGACTTTTCTTGACTTTTAAGTCGTCTTTGACTTTTCTTGACTTTTTAAAAGTCGTCATTGACTTTTCTTGACTTTTAAGTCGTCCTAAACTTTTCTTGATTTTTAAGTCATCTTTGACTTTTCTCGACTTTTCAGTCAACTTTAACTTCCGTTGACTTTTTCCCGGCTCGCCTCATAAGTTGGAAGACCGAAATTTTATTTAAAAAAATAATATTTTTGATTTATTTTTATTTAGATTTATTAGAATTTATGATAATTTAATATAATTATTTAGAATTTATTCGGAATTAAAGAATGACTTTTACGGTTTTAAACCGAACGTCATTTAACTATTCCCGACTCATCGTAAATCCCGTAACAAACTCGAAACTCGACTTTGGCATGAGTCACGCACCCATGTCATCGTTTTCCACTCACTTGAGATATTTTAATTCTTTCGATTAAACTAATACAAATATCTTAGATATTTGTTACTTTATCGATCCGTCAACGGAGATTACGCAAATCGAGCAAAAACAGACCCGATATCACCCAACATCACACGGCTCTTCTACCCTCTAATAGGCCTTGATATTTTCATTTATTTGGATTATAATATCATAATATCTAGATATTTGATGTAATTAACTTTATCGTTAATTATATTTAATCGATTACCGTAAAACAATTATTAAACCTGAGTCAATTACGTAACAACAATTTCAAAACTCGACATCTATTCTTGCCTATATTTACACGGCTCAACCCACTCTTCCTTACTCACAAACAACTTTTCATTTTACAATAAATCAAATAAAGATCAAAATATCGCTTTCTTTAATCGTTCTTCGTGTTCTTCGTCGTTCATCATTTGTTCTTCATCGTTCTTGAGCAAAACCTTCATAAAATATTCATTTCTTAATTAAATCCTTCCTAATTTATATTTCTAGATTCTCCTCTTCGCTCCTCATCTTCACGTATGGTTTTATTTCAATTCCGTCAAGATCGTTTTCAACACTTTAATTATGAGAAATTAAGTTTTAAGTTCTAATAATGTTTTTCTTGTCATTTCTTATAGGGGAAGATTTTGAAGACGAGTTTGGAGACTCGTATATTTTGGGTGAAGATTAGTAGAAGGGTTCTTATTATATATACTTCTTATTATTTTGGTGATAATTGTTTTGCTAGCTAAGGTAACAATTCCGTTTTACTCGACGAATAAATGTCACATAGCCTTTAGTTTTGGTTCATGTTATGGTTAATTATGATTTTAGTTAGTAACATAGCCTTTAGCTTTTGTTTTCTTTAGTTTTGGTTCATCTTTATTTTATTGTTCTATTATTATGATTTAATGTTTATATGATTAACATGTTAAGTAGTGTGTTATGGTGTTCTTGAATTTATTAACTTTGGTTGTTCTTGATGAATTTGGATGATTCTTCATAATCATGATTTTTGTATGATTGATGGTTGCTTTGATTGTTTCAAAATGGATGTTGTTAATTAAAAACATGTTAGAATTAATTTGGAATTTAGGGTGGTTGTTTGGTGGTGGCCGGAAATAGTGGTGGTGGTGAACCGGACCAGACCGGCCGGTCCAGGCCGGTTCAGACCCGGTCTGGGTTGGTCCATGGTGGGTCCGGGTTTTGGTCTTTGGGTTGTGTCGATGTTTGATTGTTTAATTGTTGTTTTGACGGGTTTTAATTATGTTAAAGCATGCGGGAAAAGATTAGAAATCGGTTTTAGAAAATTAAAGCAAAACAGCCCATTTATGTCAAAACAGGCCGTGGGTCCATCCAGGCCCATGTGGGGTCCGGCCCAATTCAGCCCGTGGGTCCCACTTTGGGACTTGTGACGGTTTTTGAGTTATCGTCATTTTTATCGCGTTTTGTAATAATTAGCAAGCGAGAAATATTAATAAGTAAAATATTTAATTAAAAAGGGTTTTTCATTAACTTATTATTTCTCACATGTTAGAAATTATAAGACGAGACGGTAGTTTAATTTAATCTCCTTTTAGTCAAACGGGGTTTTGGGTATAATATGATAATTCACATGTTAGAAGTAGTAATAAAATAACATGTAATGAATATGTTGATTTTATGTCTATGTGATAAAGACTCTGCTTCTAGCCGGTTTGATCCAACGGGTTGGTCAAACTAAGATCTAGTCAGCCCCGATTTGACTGATGACCCGTCGCGGGACTCGGGTCGGGGATTTGTCTTCAAGTAAAGTTGTATTTAATTACTGAATTAGCCTTAGTAGATATGAGGCGATATGATATTTGATTATTATTGATATGCAATTAGTCACATGATAGGATGTTTTTTCCCGTGACTGTTTTATTATATGGTTGGTGTCGTGTTGACTAAGTACCCATAGAGAATTATGAGTATATGGCGTCTTGACCATTCTAATGCTAAATGAGTATCTTGGACCATGACATTGATAGGTCCGTACTGTCTTTAACGAGTATATAGTTCGCCGCTTGATAGCTTTTGTGTCTCGGCCTGGGGGGCTTATCTCCAAGTCGGGGCATGGCTGCCTGATCCGTTTTGGGACTGGAGCCAGCTTAAGTACTAGCCATCTCTGCGTAGGGGGTCGCCTAGTAGAGTTTCTCATAGACGGTTATGTCATGGGACGGGGAACGGAATAGCTGTTGTCGCTAGGTCTGATCAGTCTAGGACTAGGATGTTTTTCCTACCTTGTGGTATAGCCTCGAGTTACAGAAGTAGTATATCGCCGTCCTAAGAACTTATTCCTGTTTATAGAAGTATCAGTCTTTCATGTTTGTATGATTCTATGAGTTCTAGAAGGTGAGATGCAAGCCGGCTAGGATTGATAGAGTTTGGATTACCGATTGTTAACTGATTCACATGATTACGTGTTGATTAGGGTTTGAGTGTATCATGGCCACGTTACAGGGTAACCTCTGAGCTAGCATACCAGCTTCCCTACCTCTTGTTATATTTTATTATCGGTTTCACATGATAGCTTTCATATGATAGGTTATATGTTAGTTAATTGTTTCATAACATGAAAAGCATATCATATATGTTAAGGTTTTGTATTTTCTATATACATTGCTTTTATGTTATTCATGTTTCATTAAACTCGACATTTCGTGGCTGGGAGAACTCGGAGTTACTCCCCACTGACTGTGGCTTCCGTGTTTATATTTAATACGGTCGAACAGGTGGTGAATGCATATTTGGGGTACATTGACGAGCTAGCGAGCGAAGTATTTACCTTGGACCTATATTCGGTTCATAGTTTGTATATTATTATACACTCTTTTCTTTCTGTATTTATACGGGAGATATGTCTCCCGTTTCAGATACTTTTTATTGTATAATATTATTTCCGTTTTGTAATGACCATTTTTATTTATGACACCTTTGTTTATTTATTTAAATTATTTTTTCTTTCCGCAAATTTGAGGGTGTCACATATAGACTCAAATAACTCTCAAGGTTACAAACCTGACACTATTGACCGTCGTGTGTCGATATCCTTTCATGAGCGTATAAGAGGCCAAGTCTGAGCCTCTTGAAGCGGCTATACTTCACACTCACATAGGTGAATCTTTCATCGTGCACCTGCAAAATGTACATTGTCAAAGATTTCATTAAGAAGTCTTATAACTTCAACCTCTTGTCATGCAGGTCAGGCACATAAATTTCGGGATTATAATACATGTGCTTCAATCTATCATAATATGCCTTCCACATTGAACTTAGCTTCTAAATTTTGTTACAGGGAAGTTGGGTATCTTATCACAAAGATCTAGACGGAGTTTAAACGAATCCCAATATCTGACTTGTTAACCAAGTCCCTAGTTGACACTTTATACAAAGTAAACAACTAGCCATAATAAGATCTCATTAAACACCCAAAATCACTATATCTATGATAGTAAATAAATCGTGTTCTTATAATAACCCTGTGTCGCGATCACCGTAAACACATGACTATAAACTTAGTCAACTTACCATCACCACCATAAATACAAGTGACATTGATTACAAATTAAAATAAACTCGTAGATCATTTTACCTAGCCACTTAGCCTTTTTATGGGACCTGTCTAATTGATACTACAAAATCCGACTCCAATGTCAAACAAAACAAGTATAGCAAATGCACTCTATGGAAGACCATAAACCAATGGTAACTCCCCAAACAAGAATACACTAGCACGCAGAAATTGACCATCTACATTAGGCAATTCAATTTGCATATACAACTCCTTCTAATTGAAAGGAAAAACCGACATAGGACAAACCATAATCCATGGTTTACTTTAAACGCTTTCGCACTTGCTTAATCGCTTGCCAAAGACGAATACTAGTTTAACTAGTATACTTACTCAACTTTAAATCCGTAAAATAATAAAGCCCTTGTGAAATACCCGAGTCATGACACCACTTTGACCATTGAATAAAAGCATCATACCCGATCCTTGGGAGCATTAACCTGAGAATAATAATCATACTCTCAACCTTGATCCTAATACCAATGATCATATTACCTCCTCCATGTCCTTCATAAAAGAACACGATGACATAACCCACCTTTTACAAGGTAAAACCTCTTTAGTCTATGCCAAAGATCAACATGTCAATAATCCTACAACAAATGACTACTCCATAAGGAATTTGTCAAAATTGTACATTCAATGCTATTGATTGACCTCTTACATGGCTAAACCACAATTACTACATAATCTCATCATAGCTATCACAAGCCACCACTACCGAGATTATAAGGTAAATCAATCACAACATCAAACAGTAAGCATACTAACAACATTATAAAACAACTCAACAATTATATCCTATATGGGTGAGTTCATCCACTTCTTGAAAATTAGGCTACCTAAGGTACCATTTACGGGCCCTTAGTACCGCTTTACATCAATACACCATGGTATCAAGCCATATATGTATACCCATATGCTATCGCTCAATATCCAAAATTTTCATGTATTACATTCAAGAAAACTTATATAATACACTCATTCCCACTTTATATAATTCATTTTCATACATTATATAACACCATATAATAAAACATATGAAAACAGTACTAGTATAAATACTAGCAAACAAGCAAAGTGAAAACACTACAATCATCCATATGACCATATGAACATATTACCGATCATCAAATACAATTATAACAACTAGAAACATAGTCAACACACATGATAACTCATAATCAAATTTAATATGATTACTAAAACACATGATGATCAAACGTGATAAATAAAACATTAATCACTCTAATATCCATGTGAGTATAAAGGTACTTGTACATTAACCATAACAAAATATCATGATCATTTTTTTAAACAGTTGATCAAACAAACATACTAGTCGACATACATATTTAACATGATATACATCATACATGATCGATAAAAAATTCTTATTAATACTTCATACAAAACCGTCTTATTAAACTTGATCACAAAAAACTTGTGGTGATCGTTAATGAGACAAAACTCGACATAAACCACGTCAAATTTCATGAGTGATTCTCTAACTACTCCTTTGACCAACCTAGAGTGTCTCAAGTTACCATAAGCCGGAATTTGATACCTCCCAAAACCAATTGTAATACTCCGTATTTCTATGTGTTGGGGGCTCGGCCGAGTATAGGCTACTCGACCGAGTGAAATTGGCCGGTGTCTTTTGGGTGGTTCTGATCTCGCGTAGTCGGCCGAATGACATCGGCACTCGACCGAGTGAGTCGTACTCGACCGAGTACGACGGTTTTCGGGGTTAGATCGGACGAGTGATTAAAGGGTTATTATGAGGAATTAGTTTCATAATCAGTTTTACGCTTTCATAATTACAAACCCTAGTTTCCAAATTCTCTCTAATTCCTCAAGAAGCCTTTGATCATCTCGTGCCGGATTCGATTGTTTGCATTGCCTTGGTTGATTACCTTGGTAAGTATGTACCTTGGTAAGTATGGTTGTTTATGATTCATTTGTGATTATTGTAGTAACCCTAATTGAATTGGGGGAAAGGGAACGAACTTTGTGTTGATTATATGATTTGTGATTGTTTAGGAAGGGACTTCGTAGAAGAACACTTCTGATTACTTGTGCTATTTGCAGATTTTCAATAAGGTAGGGTTTCTGTATTCAGTGTTGCATTACTAATTGATGTGATAAGATGTTATGATTCTTGTTATGTGATTGATGATGGTGTTGATGGAGTTCGGGTTTGGGGTTGTTGCCGATAGTTACTACGTTACTATGGTTACTATGATTTGGTGATTCCGTTGGGAGACGGATCACACCCCGAGTTCGCCCCCGTGGTTATCCCGCCACGCGGGGGATGTGCACTGTGATACAAGGGTTCACGATTTTTTCCAAACTGTGATACACGGGGAACCACGAATGGAGAAACGAGAGACAAGCGTAGAAATACGCATTTGTGGAGTCCCCACCAACTTTTGTGGGAAGTTGGAACCGTTCGAATACTTCATGTCATGTCAAGACACAAAGTAATAACATGAACACCAAGAAATAGTTACCCTTAGCATTCTATGTCTAGAATGACTCTCGTGGATGCCAATGAACACGGATGTTTGTAGAGATCTGGAGTAAGAGGTGAGGCATTTCGTGAGAGCATTAAGGCGGAGTCATCTATTTCGTATTAGGAAGTTCTTTAATGGAACACCTAATCCCGCCCGCCTCGATAGCGGCCTCTACTAATGATTAGGGAAACTCCTATGTACTCGATTTTTAGTCGGTTATATGCATGCAATGCAACATCCATGTCTTAACCCTAACATGTGAATTAGCTATGTCGGTTGAACATGTAGTTTAGCAATCAATTACGTCGAATAGGAATTTTAGATTAATTGCATGTGAAAGGCAAATAAATCATACAATACAATCATTAAATAAAACTATGAAAGAATTATTACAAATATTACAACGGATACGGGATCTATGTCGAAAATATGCCCAAAAGGAAAGGTTTGAAGAAAAGAAAGACTAAACGGATTAATAGCGATATTATAGTTATTAGTCGATTAATTAAGCAATTAAGGCTACGTCGGAGCGATAAAGGAAGTTCAGAGACAGAATCCAACCTAGAACAGGCACAGCGTGTGAAGCGTCCTCTGGAAGAGGCGCCGCACTCTTTGCGTCTGTTCTTGAGTTGGGTTCTGGCTGTGAAGCCAGAATCGCAATCAGTTAGTATTCGTTTGTGTATTTAAGGTTTATTTTTAATCTACAAGTCGAATTGAAGTGATATAACAGATTAATTATACTAAATAGATTAAGGACGAATCTAGAGACTAGATATGGATGGATCTAACCTCTAAAGACTCAAACTTGATCTAAAAGACGACAAAAATCCACTAATATTGATTATTAAGGATTTAAGACGAACTATATAAAAAGGTGATTTAAATAAAACTTAAAAAAGGTTTGACATAAATCCGACATGAATCTTACATAAGGCAAAATACAAAATAAAATACAAAAGACGAGATTAAACATCCTCACACTTACATGTTGACGAAACAAGATTAACTAAGTTGCGTTTTAGCGATAGCTCGACTCGAATGCAAAGAAAGTGCCCTCATAAGAGGATAGAAAATTGTTTAATTAAATTGATTTAAGTGTAGTTGGTCAAAGTGGTAGGTCTATGCAAAACGTGACGGGTACCCAGAAGGATCCGGGCTTACGTATGGTCGATTGATCAAGCACGTAGATGATATGTCAAAATGCTTAGAGCAAGGTGTAGAATGCAAAGAGAGATAAAGAAGAGGCGGAACACTTGCATGCCTTGAAAGTGTGCACGAACCTCTCCTTATATAGGGAGAAATCCGAAGAGTTTTGGAATGACTCGAACACGGAAAGAAAAATATAGAAAATATTCCGGAAATAGGCAAAGCGAGCTGGGAAAGAGGCGCAGCAGGAACTGCGACTCTTGGAAGAGGCGCAACACCTGCTGCGTCATTTCCCAAGCAGTTTCCTACTTTAAAAGAAAGATTTCCGCGTTTCTTTTATGGAATTGCGGTAGATTTCGAATTCTTCTAAATAAAATACGGATATATTTTACCAAGAAAGATAAGTTTTGAAATATTAAAATACCCGGAATATTCTCGAGCGTTCAGGCACGGTTTTAAAAGACGGTTTATAGAAAATGAAGCGGTTTTGGACCCGGGTTTCCAAAATGACTCTAATGACTGTCAAAACGAACATATCGGCACGTAGATGGAGACCAAGGGGTAGACACAAGTGTTTGAGCTATCAATGGACGTCAAACTTATGAACTGTCATAAATCGTTTAGCATACCAAACATGCGGCCCAATCATCATTGGGTGGTTGGCGGAAGGTGTAGATTCGAGGTATCTACATGCACATTAATGATCCGGGTTCTCTAGCTGAGTTGAGAGGGGCTGTCGACGCATGTGGCTGCGGTCCAGGGTTAATAGGTGGTTTTGTAGAGGAGGCTGGTAACACGAGTCTACCGAGGTGTCCGCTGCGGTGGCCCTCTGGTTTCTCTTTCCCTTGTGCTTATCTTGTATGTTGGTCGGTATATGAAACCACTGATCCATTGGGGAATGGTGAGTAGGTGATCGCAGGTAATCGTTAGCTTTGCGTTGGGATTGAGATGGGATCACCTGATTGAGTCTAGCTTCCGGGTGTAGTTGGAGTCGAGAACTTTAGTAGTCTTCCATTATATTGAACAATATTGGCTATTGTTATTACTTTCAGTATTGAGTTAAATTATTAGGTCAGATGGTATGCAATCTGTTTGGGATTGTGTATTGATATTAAACCTATTTAATTAAATGTCGTTCCTTTATTGCTTGTTGTGATGTTACTACCTCGGGCAACCGAGATGGTAGCCCTACCATCCATGTGCTAAGGGGTCTTGTAAGGCACCTTGGTGTATGGGGGTGTTACACCAATACACTTGCTAATGAGCCATACAAGCAACCATATTCTACCGCTCAATTTTGCATACCATGTATCTTATCAAGGAGTACCCATTAGAGATAATCACACCCACGTTGTACATTCAATAGTACACCACTATTATTATAGTACACATACAACTCATATTATCAATAGTAACACAACCA
Organism: Heliosperma pusillum; assembly: GCA_022085475.1. Lineage (NCBI taxonomy): Eukaryota > Viridiplantae > Streptophyta > Magnoliopsida > Caryophyllales > Caryophyllaceae > Heliosperma > Heliosperma pusillum. Next base: position 51,084 of record JAIUZE010071356.1, on the reverse strand, counting down.
CTATTGTAACTTAATATGAATTACTATTATCAAAGAAAATCCCTCTTACTCATGTCAAACAATCAATAAGCACAAAAAGAATAGAACCTAATATTACACCATATTAAGACTTAAACCATTCATTAAACATACCCAATGTCTAAAATAATTATCTAAAAACCCAAGATAAAATTATTCATACAAGACAATACTAGCATGATTAAAGTGAGTACATATTCTTGTCATAAATTAACAATAACGACTATCATGATCATACCATAACCGGTATCATTATGATCCATTTATCAACAATGGCAAAAAACAAGACATGAAACATGGACATTAAAATCATATATCCACAAATTAAACCAAATAGTATAATCACTATATTTAACCATGTCAACAGTACCACATACACTAACATATCCATTCATCAACATCAAATTCTTAATTCAAGATTCATTAATCCATCATATTAAAGATGGTGAAACATAGACTAAGACAAACAAAAATCTTAGGTTAATAAACCTCCATTAGGGAGCCATTGCATATTTCATTATATAAAACCAACTTTTGGAAATCACGCGCGAAACAGGACAGTCATCAAATAGAAGACAACCCCGAGCAGGGTTGGGGCCCCCGAGCGGGGACGCAACCACCACGCCACGGTAAAGCCCAAAGAAACAAGAACCACGCATCCCCGGTCGGGGCTAGGCCACCCCGATTGGGGTTGTGACACCCTTGGCTTAACACGTGCAAAACACTAAGTATAAGACTTAGCAAACCCGAGTAAAAACACTCAATATATTTAACGAGTCAACATTTAAATATATAACCAACTCGTCATTTCCTTATCCGTTACAACCATGAACTCGATATACGATTATATGAGCATACACTCCGTATTCCCGACTTACATTATATCAATTACGAGGTCACACCGATTTTGACTTGAAAACCCGAATGCACTTAAATGTCATTGTGATCTAAATCACCAACACTTAGCCGTTGACCCGTCTTAAACTTACGACGGGCTGCCCTATCACAAATAAGAATTTCTGTGTGGTCTTGGGGTGATTACCAGAAATCCAGAATTTTATACCAAAATTGCTATATTCGGTCCCTATATTGCTCATCTTGTCCTTTTTTTCATTTTCCAACTTTCCCCTTTTCCTTAAATATCTCTCTACAAAAATTATTTAGAAGTAATTCAAAATTGATTAACAATGGTAATCTATTGCTAAGGATCGTCCCTAAAATTTACTATTTTACCCTTTTTTAAAATTTTCGTTAACGATAATTAAGACAAAAATACAAACTTCAAATGACCATAACTTTGTGTTCGGGTGTCTGTTTTCGATGAGTTTTTTTTTCAAATCGCATATCTCGACAAGACGAACACAACTGTAAAAAAATATTTTTAGTGGCTTATTCGTGTAAAACACACGAACTGGCCAAGAACGATTCATGTAGTTTACACGGGGCCTACGCCAGGTCGTGTAAATCACATGAATCAGCCTTGGCCCAATGATGTGACTTACACGAACTGGCTTAGGCCCATTCGTCTAAACCATATGAATTGACCTTGGCCATTTCGTGTGTTTTACACGAATGGACCACTATCTTTTTTTTGCCATTGCCTTCGTCCTGTCGAGATAAGCGATTTGAAAAACAAAAATCATCAAAAACGGATACCCTGGCGCAAAGTTATGGCCGTTTAAGTTTTTCCATTTTAAATCGTCATATTTAAAAAAAAAATTAAATGGTTCTTATCAGTTAGCGTTGTTGATGATATATACAAAAAATAACGTTAAAACATAATGTTGTTCATTAAAACGTTAATATTGTTAGATATTACAATTGTTTTGAAATTAATGTCATTATTATTGAACGAATTAAAAATAATTATCGTAAAATGGTTCACTGTCACTCATTTTCGATTTACCGATAAAAAATTATCGTAAAAGGAGGTGCTGGGAATTAAATGGGTTTTTATTATTAAAAGGCACAAAGTTAATTCTTATGGGCGGGATGAGAAAAACTAGGGGTAGGATATAACAAATGTCAAAGAATTTCATTCAGTATGTATACACTAGGTTATTACAATAGGAAGCAATTCATCAAATTTAACGATGCGACCACAAAAATGTGACTATTTTTAGGTAAATAATGATCATTTTTGCGTAAATACTGACAACTTTGTATGACTAAAAAAATGACCTTTTTTGAAAAAAAAAATTGGTCACTAGTGGTTACATTTTGCCACGATCGTATACTAGAAGCAATTAGGATTCTCTTCATTTACAAACTGTCATGGAGAGTCCATGGTATAAATTCCATTTCACGGAGATCAAACGATTCAACTTTGATCACAACAAAATAACGGAAAAAAGCATATTGAATGTAAATAACAATATTAAATGTTATGAGAGCAAATGAACCGGCCGATTCTTTTAGGAAATAGAGAGGATCCCAACTCAATAGAAAACTATCAATCATCCTAGAATAATGCTATCCTTTTAGCCTATAATAATGCATAAGATTATAGAATGCTAATTCTGATTAATTTATATAAGATACAATGAGTATAAGCAATACTATAATATAATTTTATACATCCCGCAGTCAAAGTAGAAGGACGACAAACGTTGAAGTTGGAGCGGAAGTTGTCGAAATGGAACTTTGGTAGGCCTTTACTGAAGATATATGCTGCGTTTTGATATCAGGAGGGCACATGTAGAACATAGACTTGGCCAATTGAAACATTTTATCACACGAAATGAATATCCATCTCAATATGTTAGGTGCGTTGATAGTTGACTGAGTTAACTCATAAATATAGGGCATTGATGTCATCGCAGTAAACTAATGTAGTTTTACAAGGAGGACGGTGACAATCCTCGAAAATGCGGAAAAATAAATCAAGCACAACATGTAAAGTATTCATGAAAATACTAGATTTTTAAAACTTTTACATGAAAGGAAAATAATTCGAGGAATCGTCAAATAAACAACCATAAATAAAGTAGCTACAAGGGGAGACATAGTTTCTCAAAACCAATAAGAGTCTAGAAAACTAGAGTCTAGGTGCAAGGTAATGAAGGGTTCTGTAACGATTTTCAACAGATTTGAATTACAGAATTCCCAAGATCTCATGCATGTTAAGTATTAAGATTAAACAAAAGGGTGATTAGCAAACTTACTTGGATGCGGAAGAATTCCAATAATATGCTAATAAAAAGAAATATAATAAAACCCAAATCGCAGCTTCTTGAATAATAATATAATCTGTGAGACCGTCTCACAGTAACGCCCCAAGTGTTGCGCCTCTACCGGTATCCACACAATATGAGTGTGTATGCTAGTACAAAATTTATGGGCAATTTTATTCCCTCTTACTTCCCTTGAGATTTTGCTCTCTAGAAAAACTCATGATAAACACCTCCCTCTATATCTCTTTATATAGGGAGTTCAAGGGAATCCTAGACAATTTAGGATTAGGAAAGTATAATAAGAATAATAAATATTATTCTTATTCCTTTTAATAATTAATCAATATTAATTATAATATTGTCCAAAACTCATCTAGTGTGTGACCCTGTAAGACCGACTAATGCTACCCGAGTCCCAACTCATTTAGGACTCAGACTACAAGCGGCTCCTAGCAGAACATTGTAGCCACATAGAATTAATCGGTTATACAATATTACGGACATATGGGCATACTAACTCCTTCAGTCTCCCACTTGCAATTATGTCCTATAAGGCACCATAATCTCTTTGCTTCTATCTCTTCAGATGAGAATAGGGTAGGCGAAGTATCATCCCTATAAATCTCAATCTCTTTTCTCGAATCTCTGAGCTGAATTGTTATAACAGACGACTGACTTTCACCTCGTCTGGGCATGGCCATGCACTTACAAAATTCACACTCTTCGAGAGGCCGAAGATGATAAACTTCTTTCATAAAGAAGGAGAAATCCGATCATGTCTAACCACATCCTATCACATGTTCCATGACAAGTCCAACCATCACCTTTATAGCCACCAGTCACGGTTGACGTTTGGTGATGTCAAAACTAGCACTTCACATGTACAGAATAATGAAAGACTCAGGTCTAAAGACTACCAATAATTACGGTGAAAGAAACTTTGTTGACACTAAGCGAAACCTTAACAAAGTTCTTTGACGGGTCCGTCTAATACATATTCCTAACATGTATCAATGTGCCTGGTTTGATATCGCAATATCAATGACTTACGGAACATAGTCATCAACCAACTCACATACTATTCATTATAAAGCATAAGTGTCCCTTTCACTATGCCATGATTAGAGGCTTATATAAATACATTATCTTATAAAACAGAGTTCCATAACCAAGTCACGCACTTGGTAATCTGTTAAACAATGCATACTATTTTGGGACAAACATTCAATTATACCATAATTAAATGCAAAATCAATTCTTTTATCATATAAAAGAAACATTTCATACAAACGTATCAATCATGTCGAACATAACCTCCCACTGAAATGAAGACCTCTCGTAGTATTAAGACCACTCGCTAATGCGTCTTATACAAATCGCAGTATTATGACTTTTCATATTATTGCCGCGAAAGAGGTTTTGTACGGGACATGTAACCATTGCATCGGTCATTATCTTGCATATGTTTATTTTACCTTATCTAAATAAAGTAAACTCAATAACACGCGTTTGATTCATAAATCAAATGTACTATTTGTTTCTTCATAAGCAACAAAGTATATAGTGTGTATAGGTTTGATTTTTCAAACCAAGCACTCTATTTGATGCTTCATAAGCAACAAAGTACTCATTTTTGTTGTAAGATTAGTCATAGCAACGTGCTTGAAACCATTTCAGCATGCAATTACTTTTCATATAAACAAAATGTGTCCAGATTACAATCGGGAACCATACTTGTCTATTTGAAGTTGATATCAATGTAACACGCTTACAATGATTACTTCATCACAAGAAGAACACTTTCTTGGTTCTTTAATATGAATATTTTCACCTGTTATTCATAACAGTCACAAGGACTAGATCGGTATTCTACCCGTCATACGAGCGCATAATAAACAACATCTTTGCTAATAAGTCTCCACGAGACAACAAAATGTCGTTTCTTGAAAACGCATGTCAACTACATACCAATCATAAAAGAGAGTTTACTCCCACTAGTTTCCTTGTATACACAATACTCTCATCATCTCAAAGAAATCAAAACCATTATTTTGAATTACTTTGTTGAGATCGAAGATTCCAACTTTTAGATACTTGTTTCGGTCTATAAATAAACCTTTAAAACTTTCTCATTTACCTAGCGCACTATAATTACATGAATATTAAGATGTGTCTTACACAACTTATTGCATATTTCCATTTAAGGAAAACTATATTATTCACGTACGCCTCCTATCAAACTCATCTCATGAATAATGACATTTGTTAGAAGAATCCAAACACTATATGGTTGTGACACCACCGGGTATATCAATCAAAGTCCATACTTTGTAATGATGCATGAAACCATTTTGGATTCATGGCCTCAAGCCATTTTACGCTTTTAGAGTTGGAGCTATCATTGCTTCCTTTAAAAGTCAAACTTATGTGGGGCTTAATCACAAGTGATACATCCATGAATCTTCATGGATTTTACCTATCTCCTTCAACATTTGAAGAAGAATCATGCGATTCTTTACCTTTCCAGGATTATTCTACTCCCACTATTTCTTTAGAGACACAATTCTTATTAAAGAATCATTCCAAGTGACAAACACTTTGTACTAGAATGAAGGGCAGATTTGATATTCTATCTTAGAATACCCCGTAAATTATATGTAAGAAATTCGATCTAAATTTCAGAAAACTGTTTTCTTAACATTTTAAAAGTCTCAAATATCAATAAAATATTATAGGAACCATTCCAAGCACATATCTTATATGTAGTATATTTTCATTGACCTAGATAGAAACAATTTCAAAATTGTGTACCAAGATACTTTAGAGTGCATAACTCCAAAAATAACGAGATCTGCATGACTCATCATAGATAAAACCATATCAAAATAAAGTTCTTATTCTCTTATAAGACATAACATTTCACAAATATTAAGAAAACGATCATCATCAAATATAAATAATATGATATTTCCATTTGGGGCTAACCCGCATGCTTATATCTTAGGGACATTCCCAAAAGACCTCAAACTAACTTAGCTTGTGATGTCCTTTAAAGAAAAAAAAATTTCTCTAATATTCTTATAGTGAAACTTACATTGTCTCTTTAAGTCTAGTAGTGAAACAATTTCATTCCTATTATGATGGTCATATACACTTGATTCAAGCCTCCCATTTCGATCAAATCGAACAATGTTGATCGACTTCCTAAGTTGATCTCTTACTTCAATCTGATTATATTTCAAACTTTTAAAACAATTCGACTTTATGTTCATCATATGAACATATGCATAATTAATGGAAATAGTAATTACATTGAAGTATTAATCTCATACCTTAGCAACATGACTTATTCAACCCACACATATCTGAATATGTGTGATCAAACTAGTTGGTCGCCCTCTTACTACAACTAGTTAGAGCACCTTAAATCCTTTTAGCATATAAACAAACTACACTTGCCTTAATTGATCCAAATCAATAAGGCCTAGAAATCCATCATCATGGAACTTCTACATGTGTATCTCGTTTCATGGCTCAAAAGACATTGTTGTAAGCGTGTGAAACTTGGGTCATAAGACTTGAACCCTTTGCATTACATGTTATAGATTAGATTGAACAAAACTAAAATTGTCTTAACCAGAAAAAGAACAGCATTTGTTCTTTATAAAATATTAATTCAATTTATGTTTAAACATGAAAAGAATTAACATTCTACTAACGACATTGTATGAATAACTTTTAGTCAAATCTAGTTTTGAATAATATAACATTAAAACGAATAAATTATACGCATAATGCAACAACATTTGTTCATTATACACGTAGATTCATCACATTCCTTACCATTGTTCTACTATCACAAGTCATTACATTCATAATATAATTACCATCTTTGGTATCTTATACCTTATAGTAGAATATTCGTAGTAACTTTTACTTCTATAACATGCAATTCCAGTTTGAAGTCATACTTCAATAACTTTCGCAGATGTTCGAGACACTTCTATGAGCTACCTTTCCAATGCTATTTGTCATTACATTAATGATGGTAATTACTAAACGATTTCCATACCTATAGACATTGATCTCAACGATTGTCCTTCCATTTACCATTATCAGTGTCTAAGCTCATATCTGAAAGCCTATTTGCTAATGAACTCATAGAACATTAGTTTCTGAATCTTCTTGATACAAGACTCGAGTGTCTTATGTCACTAAGTGAGAAATTTGCTTAATTTACGTGCCCAATTCATATTGAACAGACTGTAACTTAAGATATAACTGAAACAATTTCAGTCATCAACCTTTGATAATAAGGATATCCAATTACTCAAACATTATCAATATAATTATGTCATAATAATGACGAATGAAGTAATTGGATCATCTCACATATTTTTCTCACTAAGCGGGAACAATTCCATTATTTTAGACAATCGACATATATGGTACGAATTGTCATCTTTATGACTTTCGCTATATAGTCTAAACTATACATTAGCATTGAATATGGTTTGCTAGAAATTCTCTTTTAAAGATAAACCTCACTTTGCATAATTGAGAACAATTCTCAGAGAAACCAATCTATGAATTTGAACGATTCAAACCCATTTGAAAAATATGATGATAATGACATCTTACAACTATCAACATATGCAAAACTAAATCAATATATTAATAAACTGTGATTATCTTAACCGATTTAAGACACACAATTTGCACGAAATTCTTAAATAGTTTTAAGATAAAATTACGACACACATAACCCTCATATGTGCATAGTATTCTAGGATTCCTAATCATATATAACGTGAGTGAGCTTTGGCTCATCGCCCAAATTACACATATCAAGGTAGCCATCAAATGTCAATCGCATCAAATGCGACTCCTAGACGTCATGTAACATCTTATGTGACTTGACTATTTGCCCCAAAGTCCAAAACTGTTTTGATAACTTTGTTAAGTGTACCAAAGCTCACGTGTGGATAACTGTTACCCACCTGCTCAGCTTAAATAGAAGGAGTACTCTACTTTGGCAGACAATACTTCCAACGATATAAGTCATTACAGTCGTTAATTTGGAAGGACATTACTTAATATTTTAATTGAGGGAAGGTAGAGTCAAACATGACAAATGTCCTAAGCATGACGCTAGTTCTCTTAAGGAAAATGGTATAAGGGAACCTAGCCGTTTTAATTTACACACAAAGCTTTAATTAATCATTAAACATCACATTATACAAATGTAATATACAAGCAATTGTAAATTAGAACAAATCATGTTAAGAACTCCAAAAACGATTCATAATCGTCAACAATTCAAAATTGTAGTTTTTGAGCATCTTATGCAAAATAACATAATAACATAGGTATCATGATCATATCATACAATGTACAAAACTAATAAAAATTCAAAATTAAATCAATACAACCATTGTAACTGTAACACCCGCAAATGTACCCTATTTTAAATAGTAAAAATATTTTACGGATACTTTTCAGCGATTTTTAGTTTTATTTTGGAATTTAATTTTTCGAGTCGAATTTAGAATTTCCGAGTTCGTATTTGGATGTTTCGCGAGATTTCAGGTAAATCCCGTCTTAAGTCGTATTTGACTTTCGTTGACTTTTTTCTTTCATATACTCCCTCAAACCCTAAATCCTTCTTTCATTTTCCAGTTACTCTTTCTTCCTCGTCAAACCACCAAAAACCTAAACTCCATTTTTATCAAGCTTAGATTCGTCGCTACTCCTTCGTTTCTTGCTCAAATTCACGTAAGTTCGTCTTATTCTTCCCCTCTTAGCTTCCTCTATCCGTATTGGTAATAAAATTACCGTCTTTCTCGCTTTTTATATTATCCGTCTTTCTCAAGGTGAATGATATTCATCTTTTATTATCTAATTGTATGTAGGTGGAGACTAGGAAGGTTTAGAAATCGATTTAAAGACGCGAAAAGGTAACGGTGAAGGGTTACTCGATATCATTTACGTGTTTTATGTGATTTCTAGGCTAGTAATCGTATGTTGATTATGGTTAGTATGCTTAGGGATTTTATTATTGATGATGGATGTTGTTTGTTGAGAATTGATATGAGAATTGATATGAGAAATGATGATTTATGATAATAGTTGATGATGGTTGAGTTTAGAGCAAATTGGAGTTGTCTAGACTCAAGTCACGGTCGTGAGACTCAAGTCACGGGCGTGAAATAGTGGATGATCTTTTACCCTTGCGTAACAGAGTGTTTCACGGGCGTGAAATATAAGTCACGGTCGTGACTTGTGCAGTTTCACTGCACTGACCCCTTTTCGTAAAATGATCATATCTCCTTCGTTACTTGCTTGTTTTGGGCTTGTGACCTATCGCTGGAACCGTAAGAGGATAAGATATCACCTCGACTTGGAATTTCTGCATTTTCATATCTAGAACTCTAGTTATGACAGTTTGAAGTGGACCCTTGTTTTAGTTAGTTTCCAAACTTGTTGTTTTGAGATAAGATTTATGTTTCCTATTTATTATGCTTCTTAAACTTGGTCTAATGCTTATGTATCATGTATTGATTCATGTTTATCATAGTTACATTTATATAATGCCCTATTCTCATGTTTTGTGACGGTTTTTTTGGTATTTCCCACTTTGAGTCGGTTTTTACAAATGTTACGGTTTGAGCACTATTTTGGTATGTGCTTTGTACTCTCATTCCCTTGGCTACCTCCACGTTTGTAAGGCTGGAATGTCGGAATGGGAGGTATCCTACTGCTTAATTGCATGTGTTAGTGGGCATACGACGACGTTGTTGGGAGGCGAACGCATTGCGTTGATCGACCCGGCCGTCAAATGTTGTGTACTTGCGAGGTGGTGTTATTTGCATGTAGCGTACCGCTTGTTATGAGGCTTGTGCTCTGTTTAGCCTCTTTCGTGAATTGATCTACCGAGAATGTGGGTACTCGGCGTCTATGATTGACCGAGTTTTGGATGCGAAACGTGATCGCATGTCGAATCAAAAAATGTGATTCCGAGAATCTGGCCAGGTTTAGATTAGGAGCCTTATCGTTCCTACGAGGAGGAAGTTAGTCTACATATACGAAATGGATTGAATCGTGTATGCGTTCAGGGAAATGTGATCTCGTGGATGCCTTTTAATCATACTTGCCATGTACACGGTGCTAGTGCGTTTCATTTACCCGTGAGAGATGTCGTCTTTGTGTCGTTGTCTTTGAATGCGTGATTTCATGATTGTATTCATGGTCATTGCATGACTTGGCATCGTCAATGTATTGGTACGTCTGAATGGATGATAATATGATGGATTTATTGTGATCATCGCATGACTTGGCATGGTTTGTTTGTCGAGTCTCAATCTTATCAAACTTATACCGCTAACGGTGAGATGTAAGCCCTAGTGAGCGTATTCGGTTGCCTAAGAGTGTCTTCCCCGAGTCTTTGTATAACATGATGGATTTGGACTTGTAACTCTTATGCTCTTATCATTATATATTGAATTGCCTATCTATCCTTATCGTATCTCACATGTATATCAATATGTATGCATGCTTTACTTTTGTATTTCATTCTATGTACGTTTAATGTGATATGGCTGGGAGAACCCGGAGTTACTCCCCACTGACTGTGGCATTCATGTTTTTCATGGATGAACAGGTTGCTTGCATGGATGGCTTTTTGCTTGACATTTTGGGTTCGGGTGTGAGCTAGCGGGCGTTGTCCCTGGATTAAAACACCTCTAGACGATTTTAGCTTGTATGCTAAACACTTTTACTTGTTAACATTTTGGAGAGACTTCGTCTCTTGATGTAGTATAATTCGTACTTTAGTTTGAAATATTTGACACTCCTCGTATCCTTTCCTTGCATGTATAAAAGTTTTTAAAACTTCATATTTCCGCTATATAATTCACATGCTTGTTTATTTTATATTTCCGCATTCGCGAGGGTTGTTACAGTAACAATGAATCAATCAATCAAATTGATTAAATCACAAAACCAATTATGAAAAAACAAAAAACATAATTTAAAATTAAAAAGCACCTGAAAGTCTAACAAGACGTCAGAATTTGGCTTAAAAACGTCGACCCTGCTATGCAGTCTTGTTTAGAACGTCGTTTACACTCGAAAAACACTATTTTTGAACCAAAATCCGACAATCAAAACTGATGAATAGTGACTTACCGAAACGCGCGTGAATAGTTACGCGTGAACAGTAATTTTGCTTTAATCAAATTAGAGCATTACACACGTAATTAAACAATTTAATCATCTAATCAAATTACGGTTTGTTACATATCTAATCTAATTAGATCCAAACAAATTGGGATTTTAAGACAATCTTAAAATTGGGTTTCAACAATAAATTAGGGGTTTTCTTAAATAAGTAAAATTAGGGTTCCTTCTAATCAAATTAAAGGAATTCATCATAATATCAAATATTATGGTACAATACAACATCTAACATGATACAACCCTAAATTTAATATTTAACAACATACAATAACAATTGTATACAATTGAACTAATTCAATTCAAAACCCCAATATGGAAAGTCAAGAATAAACACAAAGATATAACAATTATATCTAAAGGTGCAACCTTTTAATCTAATAGTTAACAATACATGTTCGCTCTGATACAACTGAAGGGTTCTGTAACGATTTTCAATAGATTTGAATTACAGAATTCTCAAGATCTCATGCATGTTAAGTATTAAGATTAAACAAAAGGGTAATTAGCAAACTTACTTGGATGCGGAAGAATTCCAATAATATGCTAATAAAAAGAAATATAATAAAACCCAAATCGCAGCTTCTTGAATAATAATATATTCTGTGAGACCGTCTCACACTAACGCCCCAAGTGTTGCGCCTCTACCGGTATCCACACAATATGAGTGTGTATGCTAGTACAAACTTTATGGGCAATTTTCTTCCCTCTTACTTCCCTTGAGATTTTGCTCTCTAGAAAAACTCATGATAAACACCTCCCTCTATATCTCTTTATATAGGGAGTTCAAGGGAATCCTAGACAATCTAGGATTAGGAAAGTATAATAAGAATAATAAATATTATTCTTATTCCTTTTAATAATTAATCAATATTAATTATAATATTGTCCAAAACTCATTTAGTGTGTGACCCTGTAGGACTGACTAATACTACCCGAGTCCCAACTCATTTAGGACTCAGACTACAAGCAGCTCCTAGCAGAACATTGTAGTCACATAGAATTAATCGGTTATACAATATTACAGACATATGGGCATACTAACTCCTTCAGGTAAAACGTCAAAAGTTTACGCCCGCTAGCTCACACGGTCTCGATCGGAAATGATCTCCTTGGGGACACCATGGTAACGGACAATCTCATCCAAATAAGCTTTGGCAAGTCGATCCAAGTTCCAAGTCTCGTTAATAGGAATGAACCTAGCACACGATCACCCATACGACATCCTTGCCTCAAACCGTCCTAGGTAGGGCCATGACAAAATCCATGGAGATGGACTCCCATTTCCACAAGGGGACATCCAATGGTTGTAGCAAACCATCGGATCTCTTATGCTCGATCTTCACTTGTTGACAAGTGCGACATCTTCCTACATAGGCCACGACATCACCCTTCAAGTTCGGCCACCAAAACTGTAGCTTTAAATCCTTGTACATCTTGTCGCCTCCTTGGTGAATAAAGTAAGGGAAAATATGGACTTAATCTTGGATTCTCTTCCTTAGATCAATGGCATTAGGTACAAACATTCGATCACGAAACCGTAGAACGCCCTTGTCATCAACATTGAAATCCTTACCTTTCCTTCAAGAAGTTTGGCTTAAATGGACTTGTAGGTGGCAGCACCAACTTGGTTTTCTCAAATATCGCGATAAAGGATGGGTTCGGCAACCATCGCACCCAGGTAGTCAAATTCGTTCTCCACAAATTCCAGCTTCAGTCTTCGGAATTCGGTACAAAGGTCGTCGGGTAACACATGAATGACCCTCAAAGAATGAATCTTCTTCCTACTAAGGGCATCGACAACCACATTAGATTTCCCTCCATTGTAGAGCAACTCAAAATCATAATCGTTCACCAATTCTAACCATCGTCTTTGCCTCATATTCAACTCCTTTTGAGTGAATATATACTTCAAACTCTTGTGATCGGTGTAGATGCGGAAATAAACTCCAATAAGATAATACCTCCAAACATTCAAGGCATAAACAACGGCGACTAACTCAGGGTCATGAGTAGGATAGTTCACTTCTTGAACTCTCAATTTTCACAAAGCATAGGCAAGAACCCTCTTGTTTTGCATAAGAAAACAACCCAAACCCAACTTGGAAGCATCACAAAACACATCAAAGTCAACACCATCTTCAGGCAAAGTTAACACGGGGGCGGTAGTCAACCTTTTCTTTAACTCTTGGAACGCGGCTTCACAAGCTTCACTCCACACAAATTTGGTTTCTTGCTTCAAGAGATGAGTCATTGGCTTGGCAAGCTTGGAAAAGTCTTTAACAAAGCGGCGGTAGTAACCGGCTAAAGCAAGGAAACTTCGGATTTCCGTAACATCGGTAGGACTCTTCCACTCAACCACGACTTTAATCTTTGAAGGATCTACCATAACACCCTCCTTAGAAATCACATGCCCAAGAAAAGACACTTTAGGCAACCAAAACTCACATTTGGAAAACTTAGCAAACCACTTTTGTCGTCGAAGAACTCCCAAAATGGTCCGAAGGTGAATAACATGCTCTTCCTTGGACTTAGAAAAGATCAAGATGTCATCAATAAACACCACTACACACTTGTCAAAGAACTCACTAAAAGTGCGGTTCATTTGGTCCATGAAGATAACGGGAGCATTCGTCAATCCAAATGGCATCACCTAGAACTCAAAGTGACCATATCTTGTACTAAAAGCGATCTTTGGAATATCGGACTCACGAACGGGGATTTGATGGTAACCGAATCTCAAATCAATCTTCGAAAACGTAGAAGTACCCTTAAGTTGATCAAACAAATCTTCAATTCTTGGAAAAGGGTATTTGTTTTTGAATTTAACTCGGTTAAGTTCACGGTAGTCGATACAAAGTCTCATAGAACCATCTTTTTTCTTCACAAAGAGCACGGTAGCAGCCCAAGGTGAGGCACTCGAACGAATGAAACCCTTTTCGATCATCTCATCAAGTTGTTTTCTCAATTCCTTCAATTCTATAGGAGCCATGAGATAAGGGGCTTTGGCAATTGGACCGGTTCCGTGTACAAGGTCAATCGAAAATTCCACATCAGGCTCGGGAGGAATCCAGGGCAAATCTTCGGGGAACACATCGAAAAAGTCACGTAACACGGGTTTGTCTTCAATCTTAGGTAAAGAAGTGTGGAAGGATGTCACCACAAATAAGAAAGCTTGGTAACCCTTCCTCACCATACTTACCAACTTCAAAGCCGAAATCAATTTCACACTCATTCGTGAATAACTTCCCTTATAGGTTACACGGACTCCTAAAGGACTCTTAAGAAAGATATTTTGATCCCTACACTCAAACCTAGCATGATAATTAGCTATCCAAACCATACCCAAAATTACATCAAATTCGCCAAGGGGGAATCTAAGAAGGTTAGCGGGAAAGACTGTTTCTCCAATGCGAATAGGTACATCGGGATAAACAAGGGAACAAGAAATTATTTTCCAAAAGGTAAGGATATGGGAGTATCCTCACTAGAATTAGACTCAAGAGTTAACTTATCAACAAATACCGATGACACAAAGGACATAGAAGCGCTGGTATCAAAGAGAACAAGGCATGGTTGATCTAACATAGAGAACATATCGGTGATAATCTCGGGTTGAGCATCGGCCTCGGCACGACTCAAAAAAAATATAGAGCGTTTGAGCTTAGCATTGGGAAGCCTCTTATCCGGGAAATCGTTGTAGCGATGACCGGGCGTTTGCAAAAGAAACAGATTAAGGGCCTATTATAGCACCCAACTCCAGGATGGTATGGCTTCTAACAACCATTACACAAGCGACCTTGGGCTTGAACATTGGCCACAACCATAGCTTGAGCATTCACATGAGGGCTAGCTTTGGTATTGGCATGAGCGAGGGCTTGTTTCCTTGGAATGAATTTCCTCTTATTAGCAAAAGAGGTGGAAGAACAAGGAACAAATGTCCTTTTGCCATAGAAGTTTGGAGGAGGAGTGAATGAAGAGGAAGGAGTCTTGGCCTTAGCTTCTTCCTTGATGGCTTTCAAAGAGTTCTCGGCTCAAATAGCATCGTCGTAGAGCTCGAGGAAAGTCACGGAGCTCCTTCTTACTTTGCTCTCCAATAACGAACTCATCTTATTCCGGTAATAGAAGGCTCGATCTTCATCATCTTTAACAAGCGTTAGAACGAAATTAGCAAGCTCATTAAACATAGTAGTAAATTCTTGAACCGAAATGTCTCCTTGCTTGAGATCAATGAGTTCCTTCAACCTTTGTTGTTTGAGTTCTCTTGGATAAAAGCGGTCATCAACAAGGACATTGAAGCGGCTCCAACCAAAATTGGCTTCTTGGATGGCCATGGGGCTAGTAATGGTCCACCAATGATCGACCTCCCTTACAAGGAAGTGAGAGGCAATCCTAACTTTATCGGCCTCTTGCACTTGAAAGAGATCAAACTGTTTCTCCATCTCGCGGAACCATTCTGAAAGTTCGGTACGATTTGGCTCTCATTCATAGGTCTTAGCCTTGCTGCTTTCAATTTGATTAACAACCCATGCATAGATTCCATGGTTATCTTCGCGGGGCACATGAACGGGGACGCCATTGGCTTGCTCTTGTTGGTTACGGAGCACTTGAGTAAGGGCCTCCAAGATTGCGTTATCGACTAAGCATGGTCTCAACATCTTCTCAAAACAACAAGGCAAAAAATGTTAGTACCTAACATATAGCATATACAACAAGACTACCAACTTAGGTCCTTAGTTTATACCCTTCTCTCATTCATTATAGGTCAAGTTATTTTTAAGGTTAGGGTTTTCACGTGTGTGCGTCGGGAGCATTCAAGCTCTGATACAAACTCTGACAACCCTCGAAAATGCGGATAAATAAATCAAGCACAACGTGTAAAGTATTCATGAAAATACTAGATTTTTAAAACTATTAAATGAAAGGAAAATAATTCGAGAAATGGTCAAGGAAACAACAATAAATAAAGTAACTACAAGGGAAGACATAGTCTCTCAAAACCAATAAGAGTCTAGAAAACTAGAGTCTAAGCGCAAGGTATAACGTCGAAAGTCAACGCCTGCTAACTCACACGGTCTCCACCCAAAAGGCACCAACTAGCGCTTGATCATTCATTAAACATGAATGCCACAGTCAATATTCTATCGTTTGAGCAGTATTCTATTCTTAGGTTACTCAGTCGAGTGTGGTAATGTAATACTCCTTATTTTTAAGTAAAAGTCAAAGTCAACTTGGTCAACGCGTATTAGAAATGTGATATATGTAAAATGGGTAATATAGTTATTTGTAGTGACTGTAGTCCTAAAAGGAAAAGGAATTATAGTCTAGTTTTCTAATAAGTATTATTATTATATATTACTTTTCTAATAACTATTATTATTATATTATTATTCTAGTTTCCTATTATTGTTCCTTGTCACTATATAAGCCTCTTTAAGTCTTTTAGCTTTTATTCTAACTTTTATAATTCTCATATTAAATAAATTAAAGAGAGAAAAGATAGAAAGGGAATTGGGCAATCAATTTGGGATCTTGCGTCTACTTCTATTGGATTCAACCTTTTGTCTTGTGACGGATTCATTGAAGATTAATTATAGTGTTATATGGATGTGCTTGTGCTTGGAAGATTTGCGAAAAGGTAGGAAGCTACTCAACTTGTTAGTTTGTCTTTATAACTCAAGTAATTATCTTGAGATAGAATAAATTGTTTCTTGTTGTGGATTTGAGTGCCTTGAGTTATCTTACCTTGACACATGTGGCCTTGTGATGTTATCTTACGTGTTGCCTTATGATGTTGGAAGCTATCTTATAAGTGATAAAAGTAAACTTGGGATGTTATGAAACTGTCTTGTGATGTTATAAAATTGTCCTGCGATTTTATTGTTGGTAATTGTCAATATTGATATTGATATTGTTATTATTGGAGATGGATTTGGCTATGAGGCAAATATTGGTAGGCCAGGCACAGCTGCGGTTGTGGTCCTGAGATTGATAGGCCAGGCACGGGGTGTTGAAGGTCCGTGGTCCTGAGATATTTGAGTAGGCCAGGCACGGTGGTGTTCGGGTTGTTACCGTGGGCCTGCAGACCCGCGCCGTTGTGGGGCGTGTGGTATTTGTGATTGGGAGATTGTGATGTGGTGCAGGATTATGTATTATTGTATCATGATATTGTGATTGCAGGAATGGTTATAACAATATTATTTGTACTCAACCTTTGGTTGACTTGTTTATTTCTTTTGATCAAATAAATTTGGTGCCTACTTTAATTGATGGCATCCTGCAACGAACCGTTTAATATTTCTGGTTAAATAGGGAGCAGATAATAATAGCAGGTAATTTTGTAGCAGTCTTGGATGTTTGAAGGGATTGGCACGTGAGGGTCAGGCTTGGAGTCTAGATCACCGGTAGTTCAGATAGACATTATATTTATTTATTATTCTTCCGCTGTCATTGGTAATTTAATTAGTTATCAGTTATTCGAATAGTGTAGGAAAATATATAAGGCATTTAATTAAAGTACTTTGGTTTGTTACTTTGTATTCACTACCTCAGGCAACTGAGATGGTAACAGTTATTTAATCGGGAATGTCTTGCTAAAGGCTCTTGATTAAATGGGGGTGTTACATGTAAGCACTCGACCGAGTACATATGGTACTCGATCAAGTACACCGGTCTGCGAGAATAATTCGGACGGTTTGAATAAGGATTAATAAGAGGATTTAAATCATAATTGTCAGTTACGTTCATAATCGTAAAACCTAATTCTCTCAAAAACTCTCTCAAACCTCTCAAGATCAACCTTGATCACTCCGTGCCAGATTAGATCTCATTGTTGATTGCGTCGGTAAGTACTTCTACTTTGTGATTTCATTCAAATAATTGAAACTCTAGTTGAATTGGGAAAAAAAGGGAAGACAATTAGTATGCATTTTATGTAATTCTTGCATGATTAGAAGGTGACTATGTAGAAGAGGAATTCTAGTTGATTGCTTACTTTTGCGGAGTTTGCGAATAAGGCAGGGTTTCCTTACTCAGTATTGTTTATGCAAATTGATGTGATGAGATGATTTTATTTGTTATTTGATTGATGATGATGATGATGGAGTTCAGGATTGGAGTTTGGGATGTTACTATGGTTACTACGGTTACTATGATGGAGATTTGTCGGGAGACGGTTTCACACCCTGAGTTCGCCTCTCGTAGTTCTCCTGCTACGAGGGGTATGTGCACATTAATATTCCGGGTTGTCTCGCGGCGGTGAGATGGAATTTCGACGCCTATGGCTGAGATCGAAGGTCAATTGGTGGTTTTTGCAGATCATGGATGCTAACCTGAGGCTGCTGAGGTAACTGTTGCGGTGCTTTTCTGGTTTCTCTTTCTCTATTGCTTGTCTTGTACATTGGTCGATATATATTGTTACTGACCCCGTTAATGTTTTCTAAAACTGTTGTGATCCATTGGAGAATGGTGAGCACGTAATCAGCAGGTAAATCCGTAGAGCCGCGCTGGGATGAGGATGGGATCACCATATCGAGTCATAGCATCCGCTGAGTCTTTAGAGTTAAACTATACTTTACTTTATAATTATGTTAACATTTGGATTTTGGTCTAGACGGTATGCAGTCTAGTTTGGGATTGTGTATTGGAGTTTCAACCATTAATTTAATAAAGTATTGTTTCGTTATTGTGAGTTTTGATATGTACTACCTCGGGCAACCAATATAGTAGCATCCTAAAGTACTGAGGAGGTCTTGTAAGGCTCTTTGGTATTTGGGTGTGTTACAAAGCGGTATCAGAACAAATGATTTTGGAACCTAAACCAATTAACCTAATGAATTAGGAGCGTCTAATAAAATGAACTCGGGTAGGAGTAATAGGGAGTTACCGCAAGGATTTGGTAGACGTCCCGGTATCACACTATTGCCTCTATAGCTCTTATTCGGTCACCATGGGAAGTGTTGGGACATATATGTTGAAAGTCCTAGACCTCTAATTAGACTCCTCTAATTAGTTCATTAAATTACATTAACTTAATGATTTAGGATCTAGTTATCATGCATGAAAATATAAAAGCATAAAAGAAAAGATAAGACGAAAACATCCTTACATTGGGTATTTTCGGTTTAATATGGGCACAATAAGAAATCCTTCTTATTGTTCTTGAGCATGAAATTAATGGATGATCCTCCATAAAACAACCTCCAAAGTAGAAGGTCTTCTTCTTGTTGCACCCAAGAATCAACCCAAATAATCTTAACTTATTATTAACTAGATAATAAGTAAGACATAATACTACTAATATTTGTATATTACTACTCTAGTAATATGTATATAGTATTAGTTTGCATGTAGGTTTTGAGAGATGTTGAGTTTAGAAAGAGAAGTAAGAATAAGCATAATGAATTGAAGTAGTACGAAATTGAACAACAATTGTTCAATAAATAGGCCTTATGGCCGGTCACTATATGCCATATATGGCTCTTATTTTGCTTATTTTATTCACATGCAAATGACTTTGAGTGTTGGTAGTAATTGTAATGATAATGGTGTCATAACAAGTCATTATCATATGATGGAGTTTGGTAGTAGTAGAGAATAAACACTATTGTTCTCCACTTGAAAGATCCGGCCTCCACATGTGAAATGTGGTCCAGTTTGATTTTTGATATTTGTCCCACAAATACTTATAATCATATGCTTAACTATCTTGTATAATTAAGTGTTAATTTGATGAAATAACAATTTTATAACTCAAGTTAATAATCAATATACACTCAACTTTTAAGTGATATTTAACCATTATATCAATATATAATGGGTCCCACAATGTCCAGTTAATTTATTTTACAACTCTTTGTAAATATAATTAACTAATTACCTCTACCTCAAAATATATGCATTACCTCAACTAAATTAATGAATTAACGATTAATCACTAAAATAAATCTTATTTAATTGTATTAAAATAAGACGTAAAATTTATTCAGTCAGTTATCGTATAATTGACTAATAAACTTAAGTGGAATGAGTTCCTAACTTAATTTCCAATAAATAACTCTCGTAACTAAAAGTACATATCAAATATATGTAATGCCCTAATTAAACTGTATCGTATACAAATAATTAGTATTCTATTTGGGTCTCATCCTATAGGTGTGACCTAAGGGGATCAGTTGATCACCGCCGTCATACGACAATAACGTCAAACTCTAGTCAGCCGAGCGTTACCGATTTACGTTAATCAACTGACGTGGAGTATCAAAATATACTAATCATGCCACGTGATCGGACCTGTCGCAAGCCCGATGCAAAGATAATTACCCAGACTAGGCTAATAAAAAATTAATGTAATTAGGGAAGTAGGGGTCGATTCTCTGGGAGATGGTGTTTCCTATAGAATGTGAAATGTCTTGCAATTGGGTCTTATCTAACGAGTATCTGGGTTTTGGAGTTTTGATTTCTAAACGAATGAAAAGCATAAATGAAAACAAAATAAAAGCAAATCAAAACGAAGACAATGAAGCAAGTGATGAATTAACAATGATGAAAAGAATCTAGGGAAGTAGGTTCACACATGTAGATTAATATATTGATGAAATTGGATTTAGAACATGCAAATAATTCATTGTGAGTTCGTAAGAATGATGTGTTCATTACAATCATAGATCAGATGGTCTAGCAGGCTTTTAGGCAATTTACTAGGTCTTAATCTACCATGTCATGCTTTGTCTATTCAATTCACGTATTTCTACTTTGGAAAAGAATTCCATTTTAGTCAATGATTTTGATCAGGAATCGTTAACTATCGTTATAGTCCAAACATGCATAGACACAATGTTTTAAAAGCACAATTTCTTTTATCCATTTATCATCTTTTAATCAACCTAACATGGCTACCCTACACCCTAGAAAAACGACTACTCACTCATGGTGATGTTTAAATCTAAGATGATGTTAATAACAAAAACTAGGATAGACATGTTTATTTGATTTCGACAATATTTTAAGACTCTTTATATGGCGATAATAACGACGCTAAATTGACAATCTAATGAAATGAAATGACGATTATAACGATACTAAAATGAATCTAAGATAACATGGATGGAAAATAACAATAAAAATAGAAAACATAAAGACATTAAACAAAAGATAAGATAGGAGTACCTAGATGACGATCAACAACGATAATGACAACAGTAATAGAAATTCCTTGCATAGAATAGTCGATCCACGAATTACAACGCTTGAACCACTTAAAGTAGATTACAAAGATGAAATTCTTATTGATCTAGGCTAAGGTTTTGATGTAGAAAAGACAGAAATAAACTAAGAAACTAAGGACAAAGGAAGAAGAAAATGTGAGAAGAGAGGCTAGGTCTCCCTCCTCCTAATCTAGGGTTTTTGTAAAGAGAAGTGTAGAAGAGAATTGTGTTAAGTACATCCCATTGTGGTGGCTGAGGCTCTCTTTATATAGCAGTAGGGTTTCGTGGGGAAGGGGTCATTCATTCATCACATAGGACAAAAAGGAGGAAGTCGAAGCAAAAGCTCGGATCAGCAGAGATACCCGATCGGGTACACCACTTACCCGATCGGGTAAGTTGTGATCTTGGTCAATTGACTTTCGTTTCATCTCCCCTTGCATATGACTTGACTTTCATTATCCCCCTTGACCTCTTGAGTCGGATTTGTTGATAGGGTTTGATGTAAAATGATGAATTCTTCGCCTAACTGATCGATCTTCCGACAACTGCGAAGTCGTCTTTGCTTCTTCTCTCTTTTGAATCAGTGAACCTTCTTGAAATGCTTTTGACTTGGTTAAGCTTGCTTCTTCAATTTGTCGGGTTCTTAGGCAAATGCTCGGGAATATAGAAAAAGGGCGTAGAAACGTCACTTTCCCTACAAAACAGGTTAGAACATAGGAATTCGCCTTGAAGATGATATTAGCTCATAAAATGGCTTAACAAAGCACAAATGATATACAAAACCGAGCTAAATTGGGGATTAAAATCATACAAATATTCACTTATGACCACATAAAATGGCTTAACTTGCAATTTAAAATTATAAGTAGAGTGGTTTTCTCGATCTGGGAGAGTAACTGTCTGACCGTAAAATCTACCATAGATCTCTTCCGAGCGTGGCCACGCATTTCCAGTTACTACTCCTTGAGTGGCCCGAAGATGTTAATACCCAACGTGGGTGGACAACTCCTGTTGACCCATCTTACACTGTATGATGCATATCACCATGACCTAGAAGATGTTCATCGGCCTCCTTTCACGGTAGAACCTAGGACAAAAACCAAAGTCAATCGGAAACTACACCGACTCAGGTAAATGGTCGCCAGTCTAAAGAATCGACTCATAGGAATAAAATAGAAATCCCCGCCACGACCAGGCTTCAACATTTTTGATAAGGGACTCTATTATGGTCACTGTCCGACAAAGTGTCTCCACAGTCTGTCTATGTAAACGACCAGTCATCTCCATGACCCCATGGTGCTGAATCAACCATCGATCGACTTACAATCTAGTCACTTCGAGACGTCACCTCAAATGAGTGACTAGGGACAAAACACTAAGTTCATCCTGTTCACTTGAATTGGGTTCAACTTTTCTTTCAACCAATTCAGATAAACAAAGTATTAAAATTTAGTCAAACTAAATAAAAGAGTTTTTAATAAAACTCTTAACAACGAATGCGATTATCAAATGTCTGGAAAAATTGATACGCTATCAATAATTTCATATCTCATAATCTCTAGCAATTCAGGTACATATTTCAATCCCCATTGAAATGACATGACTATCATGTTCTGCCTGCAAAAGGCATGGCTAATGGATTAGCAATACTTGCATCTTTCCCATCGTTATGATTGCTATTTCTCTTTGTCTACGTAATCTCATATTACACACAACATTGTGAGTACGTGTATAGGTTTGAATCTAGGCTTAGGACTCTTGGCCTAAATATAGCTCCAACTGTTTTACCAGTATCATGGGATAGGATATACAACTATAAGAACTACTTCTAGTCCCTCCAATACTGTCGAATCCAAGCTACTTTCATATGCATCATCATATGATGCAATGTACTCCATTTCCGTTGTGAAATCCGCAATGATAAACTGCCTGGAACACTTCCAGCGGATACATGACATTTATATATGAAAATGTCACTCCTAATTGGAACCTTTCCAATAGTGTTTTCTGCTTGGAACTCTTCCAACAGATAAATCTTCTATAAAACACAGCCAGTTCGTGACTTCAAATCACCTTGATTAGTTTGGAAACTGAAGTCTGTGTAACCACTTACACACAACTCACTGTAAACTCCAAACACATGGAACATATCTTTAGTCCTTCGCAAGTACTTAAGAATGTTCTTTATGGCTATCAAGTGACTCTCACTTGGATTTGATTGCAAACGACTTGTCATGCTCAAAGCATGCAAAATGTCGGATTGAGTATACATCACAGCGTATATAATTGATCCCGCAGCGGAAGTAAAAGGAATCAATTATCATGTGTTCAACTTCCTTGAACTAGTCAAAGATCTTATCAATATAAGAATTTTGACTCAACGCTAATATCCTTTTAGATTTATCTCCACAAATCTAGATATCTAAAAGATGTATTCTACTTCTCCAAAATCTTCCATCATTTAAAATGATCAATATGTCTCCACATATAAGACTGATGAAAACCATATTACTCACACTAAACTTCATGTATAAACATAATTCCTCGAGATATCGAGAAATATTTTATGACATGATTGACACACTAATTCCAACTCTTTAGTGCTTACTTAAGACATCCTCTTAAGCTTGCAAATTAACTTAGGATAGTTAGG
This sequence comes from Heliosperma pusillum, assembly GCA_022085475.1. Taxonomy (NCBI): domain Eukaryota; kingdom Viridiplantae; phylum Streptophyta; class Magnoliopsida; order Caryophyllales; family Caryophyllaceae; genus Heliosperma; species Heliosperma pusillum. The sequence continues at coordinate 26,800 of JAIUZE010071356.1, read as the reverse complement.
ATCTACGAACGCACAGGTTAATATAAAATATTCTACCTCTTCTAGAATCGTATTCAAGAAGGTGGTTCTTGAGATCCAATTGACATCATACTACTATGATATGCTTTAATCGCTAAGTGTTATCGAATGGATCAAAGCATTGCAATTGGTGTAAACTCTTCGCCTACCAATTTATCTTTCAAAACATTTTAATGTTCATCCATGCAATTTTTGATCTTAAAAATCAATTTACATTGAAGAGGTCGTACTTCTTCAAGTAAAATTTACCAGGTCACACACCTGACCATCATGCATGGAGTCCATTACGAATCGCATGACTCTAAGCCATACCAAGAAGTTGGGACTAGAAATAGTCTTTTATATGTCACAGATTAGAATTCATCACTATTAAGGAGTGATAAAATTCCACCTGACCTCTTAGGTTCCGAAGAAACAACTACTAAACAAGCAATGAGGAAATTTTTTCCGGACCATATGCTCAGTTTGTGGCTCTTGAAACATTTCCCTCCCACTCTGTCTTATCAAGAAATAATCGTATTTTTATTGAAAGACAGCATCACGAGTCACAAACGCTTTGGTCTCGTGGTCATTGTAGGATTATTGAGACCAATTCTCAACAATCAAGAATAAAACATCTTTCTTAAAGCTCCCACTCACTTTCATGAATCTCTATTTAGACCAATAGATTAGAAATATAATGAAGACTATTCTTCATTTCATTTATGGTTTTACCTTCAAAAGGATAAACCTTTCATGAAGTGACTACGGTATTTGGTTATTCACGATTTTAAATAAATCGATTAACCTAGTCGTCCCAACTGATTTGGCCTCTATTGAGGTAAGCTTCGATAAGGAGCATAATGGCAACATACCAAAATACAAATATTTTATTTGGAGCAAAAATTTGATGTACCATTGTTATAAGAAGACGTCACTAAAAATCAAAACGTTTTTGACTAAGTGTGACTTATTCATTTACTCTTCATAAGAGACATTTGCAATGGTGAATATGAGGATCAAAAGAAAAATTCATTTTGTCATTAGCTACGGTGGTTTAAACGGAGATCACAATCAAAATGCTACCGTATAAAATAATGGAAACTCCTTTCCACGATTGAACGGATTTACAAGTTCGTAGAAGGAAAAATATTTGTCATTGCGCGAATAAATATGAACGGAAAATAAACATTCATTGCTTATATATAATTTACTTGTAAAACAATTTTAACAAGTCACTCATATAATGACCCCTCACGAAATTATATAAGTGATTCCAAGACCCATATTTAGACAAAAATAGTCATCGCATGCTACCTTTATCTAAAAAATGGTAAGTCAATACTTGACTAATTCTACACTTAGAACTCTTGGTTGACGGATTTCAACTAAATCCATCTCCTAGTTCCAAGATAACGCTTATCTCGTTGAGTCCAATCCAATTTTAGCTTGTGATCGTATCACCCTACTTACCCGAGGTAAAAAGGGACCCACGAGCGTGGTAGCCCTAATGAACACGGGGTTCATAGGTGCTTCAATTGGTAAGGCTAAATCTCAATTTGTTTTAAGTCATGTGAGAGGTCTTGTCAATTTAGTTATTAATTCCCTATAAGCGAACTAAGTCGGTGAATTTTGAATAACTTTGAATTGACAATCGAGAAATAAAAAATGCATGTTGGCGATTTTGGCATAAGCGAAAACATAAAGCAAGAAAATAATAAATCCTAGTATGGCCACCTAGCTAATCCAATTAACTAGACAATTACAAAATCGGAAACCAACTCCTTGGCCCCTTGCCTCTTCACGGTACATGCTCCAAAAAGGCACCGTCTTTTGGAACACCGACTTCGGGAATCTCCGTCTTCATAATAATTAATTACAAAAGATACAAATAAACTTCCTATTATACATTTGATCTAGAAAATGAAATTAAATTATTACAAACGGCGATACGAGATCGCAAATAAAATTACAACCGAATCGGTATCCCCTTACATTACGGGTAATACCGATTAAAATAATCTAGGCCATACTAGGTACAACTTGCATTAAAATTTAAACAAATGACATTAATTCATTTAACCATAAGAACATAAATAAAATGCTATAAAATCATACCAAAATCGCCCTTAATACGTATCATGCTTATTCTAGCTCGGTTTTATGGATTTTATCGATTTTTAACCATTAAAAATCAATAATCAACACTTAAATCGTATTTAAGCTCAAACTAATTATCTAAACTGATTTAGAACTCAAAATTTGTCCCCACTAACTTTGTTTGTATTTAATTAGTTCGAATTGATCGTATTTGCTAAATATAGAGGTTTAATCATAACATTTATGAAATAAACCCAAAATAAAATATAAAAATCATAAAAAATTTGAAACCAAAAATTTTGTACATTCTGGAACATTTCCAGAAACTCTAAAAACCAGAAACATTTGCCCAAAAAGTTTGAATAAATCTTATGAACAAATAACTTATTATTCAACGGTTTTGTCAAATAAAACCAAGTAAATATAGTAAAATGGTGAAACAAATTATAAAATTTCACCAAGATGATATAAATCAGATTATAAAATGTACCAAAAATTTTTAAGACCGGAAAACGACGTTTCAATTTTATGATCATAATAATCTCACTTTATTGACTTTTATCTCATAAAGATCAATAATCATGCAAAACTTAATTAAAAGTCTCGAAATTTTACATACAGTATGTACAACATGCATGTGAGATCATATCAAAAGTTCATGGCCAGAATCAACATGTAACTATTTTTAGTTAACTTTTAACATAAAACATGAATATTAACATGATTTAAAGGCAAAGAGAAAATGCATGTATGTCAAAATTATGACCATTGCTGTTCGGGGCCGAATTATTGCATGACTCGACCGAGTACCTTTGGCACTCGATCGAGTGTTGGGAGATGCTGTGAATATTAAGTACCGTATTTGGGTGACTCGACCGAGGCACATACATGGTGACACTCGGCCGAGTGGCGAACTCGACCGAGTGCCATTACGGACTCGACCGAGTAGTAAAAGACCATGTATATTTGGTGTTTTGCTATTTTTGGATCACTCGACCGTGTGTATGTTGACACTAGACTGAGTGCCATTTTAGACTCGATCGAGTAGAAATTCATGTATGTTTTAGTCGAATTCAGTAGTTGGGAGCTCGATTCGGCCGAGTGGCTTACTGCACTCAACCGAGTGTGTTTGTGCCAGGACCATTGTCCGTTTTCATCCGTAGGCTTGTGCTTATGTTTGCCATTCTTATTGAAGTTATCATGCATGCAACAAGAGCTAGGTCGTCAACTGCAACCCCGGAGTTCGGTGCTGACAAGGTCGCCAGACTGGTCGAGCAGAATAAGGCGCTTATCGAGGCCCTTAAGAACGTGGGAAGGGATCGCGGTGGTAGTGAATGCATTCACTATAAGCACCGCTATTGCCCGTCACCGACCCACCACCTACGAGGGTACTGGTGCGCCGCATTTGCTAGATGACTGGCACTGAGAGATTGAGAGTATTTTTGAGGTCGTTGACTGTCCATCAAATTTGTGCGTGGAGCAAGCTGCGTTTTACCTGAGGAGTCACGCAGGAAAGTGGTGGTTCAAAGAGGGGATAGCTATGAGGGAGTATTACCTGTGTGAAGGGAGGAGGCGAGTCCTTGGAGAGACTTCAAGGAAGAGATGAGGATGGAGTTTGTTCACGAGCATGTAAGGGGAAAGCTGAGATCTGAGTTTGAGTTATTCCGAATGACTGAAGAGACTTCCGTGACGGATTACTACAACAAGTTCACGGAGTTGGCAAGCTATGGCGATGACATGCAATGGACCCAAAAATCGAGAAGTTCTTGAAGGGTTCGTCTTTAGGGTCATGAACAAGCTACATGTGGCAGTGGCTTCTGACCTTAAGAAACCCTATGAAAAGGCGGGGCAAGTAGAGAGGTTGGCGGCGATGACAAAGGAAGCTAAGGAGGAAAAGGAAGGTAGCAAGAGGTAGGGGACTAGTGAAGATAGAGGCAACTCTACCTTTAATAGGGGGAAATTATTCACATGCCATATCCTATTCTGGTAGTGGTGGCTACAGAGGGGGGCAGGAATTTGGAGGGAATGGCGGTCGGGCTGCTAGTGAGACTGTTGGGACGAAGTGCTATGGTTGTGGCGGCTTAGGCCACAAGAAGTTCGAGTGTCCATCGACACAAGGGAGTGGGGGTTATCAAACTTCATTCTAGAGGAGCTATTTTCAGAGCATGGCTAGTAACCGGCCAGCGGGTTCGTGGAACCGGCAGGGGAATCAGAGTGGGACCAGCGGCGGTTATAACTGCAATAAAGGGTCTTGAGGCAGAACAAGAACGGGGAGAACCAGAGTTCAACTTCGAAGACTGTGGCATCTGCGAGCACATTGCAAGGTGGGGGGAGGGGTCAGAAGAACAGTGGTAAACTGTTCATGATGGATAAGCACGCAGCAAAAGCAGACGCGCAAGTTATCACCGGTATATTTCTTGTTAACCGTGTCCCTTCTTTTGTTTTGCTCGATTCGGAGGCAACCCATTCTTTTATTTCAAAGAGTCATGCTATGTTTTTGGGGCTTGGGAGTAGCGAGTCGGAAAAGGATGAGGTATTTATACCTTCTGGAGGGTCTATGTCTTGTACTAAATTTTTTAGGGGTATCTATGATTTTGAGGGAGGTGGATTTTCATGTAGACCTGTTTGAATTTCCTTTAGACGGTTTTAGATAATTCTCGGGATGGATTGGTTGGATAAATGGATAGATATAAAGCTAAAAAAGATTGACGTATCGTGGGTTTGTGGTGAAGCCTAAAGTGCAGCTGATAGCGGCAATTACCTTGAAGACCTACTTGAGGAAGGGTTACCCTATGATCTTATGTCATGTGAGAGATTCCAGAACTGAGGAGCTGACAGCAGACCAAATTGAGGTGGTGAGTGAGTTCGATGATGTCTTTCCGAAAGAGATATCGGGGTTTCCGCCGAGAAGGGATATTGACTTTAGCTTGGAATGGAAGCCGGGTACATGACCGATTTCTAATGCCTCGTATCGCATGGGACCGAAGGAGCTAGAGTAGTTAAAGAAGCAGCTGAATGAGCTACTGGACACGGGGTACATTATACTTAGTGTATCGCCGTGGGGTGCGCCTGTTATGTTTGTGAAGAAGAAGGATGGTAGTTTACGGTTGTGCATTGACTATCGTGAGCTGAACCATGTGACGGTGAAGAATAGGTATCCATCACCTAAGATCGATGATTTGTTGGACCAGTTGAGCGGAGCTGGGGTATTTTCAAAGATAGATCTGAGGTCAGGGTATCATCAGCTCAGGATAAAGGATAGTGACATTCCGAAGACGGCATTTTGTTCGAGATATGAGCATTTTGAGTATGTGGTGATGCTGTTTGGGTTGACGAATGCACCAATGATATTCACGGACCTTATGAACCAGATCTTCAGTCCATATTTGGACATGTTCGTGGTAGTATTCATTGACGGCATCTTGGTTTATTCTAAGACTAAGGAGGAGCATGAGAGCATCTGAGGATCGTGTTGCAAACCTTAAGGCACAACCAGCTGTATGCTAAGTTGTCTAAGTGTGAGTTATAGCTAGAGAAGATGGCATTCTTGGAGCATGTGATAACTAAGGAACGGGTAATGGTGGATCCGAGTATGATCGAGGCGGTGTCTAACTGGGAGGCACCAAAATCTGGCAGAGGTGAGAAGTTTTCTAGGTCTGGCTGGGTATTACAGGAGGTTTGTGAAGGACATCTCGAAGATAGCTAGACCTATGATGATGTTGATGAGGAAGGAGATTATGTTTTGCTGGGGCGAGAGCTGTGAGATGGCGTTCCAAACCTTAAAGGAGCGTTTGACTACGGCTTCAATTTTGGCATTACTTGAAGGAAGTGAGAACTTTGAGGTGTATACTGATGCATCGAAGTGTAGGTTGGGATGTGTGCTGATGCAGAATGGGAAGGTGATTGCTTGTGCGTCGAGGTAACTGAAGCCTTCTGAGGAGAATTACCCTTCTCATGATCTAAAGTTAGGAGCAGTGGTGTTCGCACTGAAGATTTGGAGGCATTTATTGTATGGTGCCAGTTTTAAGGTGTTTTCGGACCATAAGAGTCTGAAGTACATTTATACCAAAAAGGAATTGAATATGAGGCAGCGACGGTGGATGGAGCTGATTGGGGACTATGACATGGAAATCATTTACCATTAGGGGAAGGCTAATGTGGTTGCTGATGCATTGAGCCGAAAGAGTGTACAGTCCTTGTAGACTACTATGTCCTTGATGCGGTTGAGAGATGAGGTGGATAAGATGGGGATTCATGTGATTCATAAGGGAGATGCTACTAGTGACTTGATGATTGAGCCGGGACTGTATAACGACATTAGGACAAAGCAATTGGGGAATCCGAAGATTCAGCTGTGGAAGAAAGGGGTAGAGGAGGGTACTACTCCTAGATTTTCGATTCATGCTGATGAGAGTCTTAGATTTGAGGGTTGATGGTGTGTGCCGAATGATCCAGAGTTGAAGAAAATAATTTTGACTAAAGCTCATTGTACTCCTTATTCGGTTCATCCGGGTAGGGATAAGTTATATAAAGATTTAAAGAAGACTTTCTGGTGGTCGGGGATGAAGAAAGATGTTTCTGATTTTGTAACAAGGTGTTTGACCTGTCAGTGAGTCAAAGGGGAGCAGAGGAGACCGTAGGGTAAGATTCAGTCTTTAGAGGTTCCGGAGTGGAAATGAGAGTCTATATCCATGGGTTTCGTGGTAGGATTTCCGAGATCGGAAAAGGGGAATAACATGATTTGGGTGATCGTAGATCGGTTGACCAAGTCAGCCCATTTTGTGCCAATGAAGGATACGTGGAGCAAGATAGAGCTAGCTTTGGCTTATAGAAAGCATGTGGTGAAGCTGCATGGGGTACCTAGTGATATATATCTGATCGTGATGCGAGGTTCATTTCTCGATGCTCGAAGGAATTAAAGAGCTTATGGGGACGACATTGAAGATGAGTACAACCTTTCATCCTACGACGGATGGTCAGACGGAGATAACAATCAAGACCGTGGATGATATGTTGAGGGCTTGTGTGCTATCATTCGGTGGGAGCTGGGAGGATAAGTTGAACCTGATAGAGTTTCCTTACAATAACAGCTACCATTCTAGTATTGCGATGACACCTTTTGACGCCTTATACTGGAGGAGATGCATGAGTCTAGTGTGTTGGGATGACAGTTCTGAGGCAGTGGTTCTTGGACCTCAGATGGTTCAGGACATGATCGAACTAGTGAAGCTAATCCGCCAGAAGATGAAAGTAGCGCAGGATCGTCAGAAGAGCTATGCGGATCTTCATCGTAGGGATATTAAGTTTCAAGTGGGTGACAAAGTCCTTTTGAAGGTGTAACCTATGCGTAGGGTTATGAGATTTGGTAAGTGGGGCAAGTTGATCCAGAAGTTCATAGGCCCCTATCAGATTTTGAATCGGATTGGAAAGGTGGTTTACCGTTTAGCCTTACCACCTGCTCTTGATCGGGTCCATAATGTGTTCCATGTCTCTCAGTTGCGAAAGTATGTGAGTGATCCGTCTCATGTCCCACAGGATGAGACCATTGAGCTTGATGAGGCACTCACTTATGTTGAGGTGCCAAAAGAGATCTTGGATCGGAAGGTGCGCAAGACCAGAAATGCGGAGACGACGCTATTGAAGGTGTTATGGTCCAACCATAACGTTGAAAAAGCAACTTGGGAGCATGTAGCTACTATGCGAGAGCGATACCCACATCTTTGTTAGGAGGTATGTTTGGTTACGGGGACGTAACCTTGTTCTTTAAGGGGGGAAGAAGATAATTGCATGAGTTAGTATGTTAGTAGCTAATGTCTCTTGGTGGTTAGTACGATACATGTGGTGATATGGGTCATTGTTGTTAGTTTGTGGTTGATAAGTGATATATGTTAGGTGTTATTGATTGTGTCACATGTTGGTTGTTGGTAAGAGTTGTTAGGTGGGTCGGAGTATAAGTTGAACTTTGAGGACGTAGTTTGTTCTTAAACAGGGAAGACTGTAATACTACGTATTTCTGAGTACTTGGTACTCGGCCGAGTAAAGCTATCTCGACCAAGTGGATTGTGTACTCGGCCGAGTAGATTTTACTCGACCGAGTAGGTTGGTCTATCGTTTGAGCAGTATTCTGTTCTTAGGGTACTCAGCCGAGTGTGATAAGCACTCGACCGAGTAAGTCGTACTCGACCGAGTACCGGTCTGCAAGAATAATTCGGACGGTTTGATTAAGGATTAATAAGAGGGTTTAAATCATAATTGCCAGTTACGGTTATAATCACTAAACCTAATTCTCTCAAAAACTCTCTCAAACCTCTCAAGATCAACCTTAATCACTCCGTACCGGATTAGATCTCATTACTTTGTTGATTGCGTCGGTAAGTACTTCTACTTTGTGATTTCATTCATGATACAGATATAAGTGGTGTGGTAAGAGTGTCGATCTCAGGGACGGTTGATGTCTAGAAATGATCAAATAGTCTACTAAGTCTCTTGCAAGGTCACAATGTAAATTGGGTTTAGATTTGTTGACTAAACTAAATAACAATAATTAAAAGCAAACAAAAGCAACAAATTGAATCTAAAACGAGAAAGATTGGATTTTTATCACATAAGAGGGAAAACTAGGGTGAGTGGGTTCATATGGGTGGTAGAGTTGGGTGAAAAAGCCGGGTTTAATAGTTGAAACGTCGTCTAGCCTAGGAAAGTGAATTGAGGCTTTCGTTCTTACAATTCCTCCTCAAACCGACTCTAACTAGCTATCGCGTCACTAGATACGGTTTGCCAAACTAGCGGTTCTACGAAAAACCACGACTTTCGATCTTATGGTATTCGAAACAAGCGAGAGAATCATGCAAACTCATGTAGGCATTTCATCAAACATGTTATAAGCATAGCATGGAAACAAGACAATAATCAACTATTAACCCCAACAAGAACACATTAGCTCATACTAGAACCCATAATCCCCCACATAACCCTAGCAAGGTTTCTACTCACTCATATTCAAAGGAAATTCAATATTAACTAAAGATTGCAAAATGAAATCAACAACAATAAACATTTTCTTAATTAACAATGAGTAGATAACAAGAATTGAAACGAAAACTTAATTAAAGACAAGATTAAGTAAAGAAATTGTACCAACTTAGAGAAAGGTGAGAACTTTGATATAAAAACCAAGATTTTGCCACAAATCTTTGAATACAAACCAAGTTCCAACACTAAACCAAGTCGAAATCACTAATTAACCAACTAATTAGCTTAATTATGGAAGATTAATAGAAGATTAAATAATAATTCTATGAGAGTTTCAGATCTAGGGTTTTGTGCCCTTTAATTACATAAGAGGGTCTATTTATAGGTTTACAAAATAGAGGAAAGATGGGCTTCGAAGGACTTCATGGACTGGTAAAGTCACGACCGTGAAATGGGTTTCACGGTCGTGAGATTGTGAACTAAACAAGGCATGAACTTCCCATGATCAAGTCACGACCGTGAAATGGGTTTCACGGCCGTGACTTCACTTTCACGACCGTGAAATGAGTTTCACGGTCGTGAGCTGAAATGCTCGGGAATCTGCTTTCTTGGAAAGGCATCTCACGACCGTGAAATGCCTTTCACGCCCGTGAAATCCTTCTTGTCCCTCTTCCTTTGCTTGACATTGTTACTTCCTTCTCGGTTTCGCTTGCCTTGACTCGGGAGTGCTTTGGCGCATCGAGTAGCCCCCCCCTAGGGTATGTGGGGCCCCCAAGGTATGTCGTGGGTCCTCTGAGTGATTCACCTTCTGCTTTGTCGATCGAAACTAGGTAGAAATCGCCTCAAATGACGATTTACCTTCAAAAACATGATAAAAGCGAGAAGTATGCTAGAAGAAGGTAAAACACGTAGAAACGCTCTTAGGGAGCGTTAAAGGCAAGCAAAACGAGACAAAAAGAGGTGAAAATGTAGGGTGAAATGACACTATATCAAATCTCCCCAAACCAAACCCTTACTCGTCCCGAGTAAGGATGAACAATAGTCAAGACCCTTATTTAACCACGCTAAACCTAACCGATACAAGGCAATTAATGGGCCTTGCTCCGTCCCTTCAACTCGCAACAAGGTATCCATGAGGTAAGATACCTTCTTGCAAGGCAAGTGGGGTCTTGCCAAAACTCCAATGCATTCTAGGCAATAAAGCACACAAAACATATGAGAATGCATCTACAAAAGCAAGTGGCAACATGCCTCATCCATGTGCCGGGATTCATCTAAAATGGAAAAATTTCAAGCATGCAAATTCCTATGTACTTACTATTTTTACAAAGAACTAGGCCTAGAAAGATAGAAATGAATCACCTCTTTATTGTGTAAAATTAGCATATTCGTTCACGTTCACTAGAAAGCTTTGTCAAGGGTGATAAGGCGGGATGGAAAGTGAGGGCCCCATGGTGTTAGAAGACACTGTAGGATCGGAATTCCGCCTCTCACCTAAGTGAAAGGAAGGGTCGTCCCCTCTTAGCCATGTAACGTAGGAGTAATCATAAAAAAGGTAAGCAAACGAGATGTTTGAGTTCTTATTTGATTTCTTTTTCTTCTTCTTTTTGTTTTTGTGATTTCTTTTTTTTTTTCTTTTTGTCTTTGATTTTTGCTTGATTTGGGTGCCTTTTGAGAGCAAGGTAACCTAGCAAAAGGTGTGCGGCGGAGACCAACAATAGGCAAATCCTCTCTGTAGCGACATCGAGAGCGGCCTCATATGTAGTGAGGGTACTCTAGAAGAGCCTAGAAGTCTCCATATGCACTCCCTAAGCTAGGACTAAGGCAAAGATATGCAAAATTTCAAGCTTTTCTTTTCAATTATGTTTGAACTCAATCTTTGGACTTGTGATGGAAAAATTTCCTTTTTGTCAAATGTAGTGAAATGTGATGATTGGACAATTACATGGCCTCGAGAGTCACCTAGGAAATCGTTCACCAAGGAATTATCACACCATGGGGATGGTCAAGATGGTAAATGCAAGCCCTTGACTAGGCTCTAGGAAACTGTGCGAAAACTATACTAAAAATACACATTAAAAGGTGTTTCAAAATCTATTTTAATAGGTAAAGTGCTAAGCAAAAAAGTATCTACAAGGGCCTTTCCAAGCTTGTTCAATTTCCAAATTAGGCATTTTAAAAAGTTCTCCTAAATGCAACTATATGCCATGATCTATAATTAAGCAACATATATACAAACTAATGCAAATGCTCTAGTGAACTACGTGACAATTAATCTAATGAAACCTCCTAACATCACATAAATCACACAACCGCCAATTCATCAAAATTCACATCGCAATCATCAACAATTTCTCCAAACTCCTCATGCGATAAGAAGTAAAGAAAGAGAAGAAGGGGAAGGAATAAGAACAATCATACCATGGCGGTCTTCTTAATCCCTTTTATAAGTCTCTTAAGCGATGTGTAGCGGACCTATGTATGGAGGTTAGAAGAAAAAGCAATGCAAATATATACAAACTAAGATATAAACAAGCTAATTTTTAGGATTTTTCAAACTTTTTCAATTTTTTTAGATTTTTGAATGATTTTAAATGCAAAATAAAACATGTTTTTGGATTTTTTTTTCAAAATTTTCAAACTATGAAGATAGTTTCTCATCCCCCACATAGGAACATACATTGTCCCTAATTTATGAAATGGGATTATTGAAAGTAAAGAAAGACATGTTTTTTGTGTTTTTTAAATATTTTGAAAAATAAAAAACTTGTTTTTGGGTTTTGATTTTTTTGAGAAATATTCACAATAAAAACAATATATACAAGGGGGTTAGTTATGCAAATGAGATAGTTCTATATGAAATGCATGATCTAATCAATATTCCTAAAACTAAATGCAAAGTGATATAATACAAAGTGCATGATCTAAGTGAATGCAAGCTAAACTATATGCCAAGCAAGAGTCTCGTCGCGGCGGTAATGTGCATAAATGCAATACCCCTCATGGGGGTACCTACCACGGGAAAGTCTAAAAAATGGCACCTAAAAGTGCAACTACGTGATGCATGAGAAATGTCTAAATGCAATGAATGTGTTTTGTCATTTTGGATTTTTCAAGAAGGAGCAAAAGATAGGTGTTCAATGGGATGGACACCCGCCTCCAATGTTACCGAGGCCAACCAACACAACAAAAAAAAACAATTTACATGTTAAAGCTGCAATTTAAGTCAATCAAAAGAGGAGAGAAGGAGACATGCACTAGAGGGGAGGGGGTAGATGCTAAACAAGCCACCTAGACTCCATTCCAACTCCTCCCAACATCAAACAAAACACAAAACCTCCTCAAAAGGTCTCCATCTCATCCCCATCCTCATCCCGCCCCCCACTACCACCACCCTCTTCTCGATTCCCTTGGTCTCCCCCGGTCTCCATGCCGCCTACCCCTCCCTGGTTTTGGTTGGGGAACAACGCATCACGTTGTGCCCAGCTTGGCAAAAAACCGTTCGAGTCAATGTACCCTTGGTTAGCCAGCAAGTAGTAGTTGGGGTAGGTGGCATAATAATTGTTCACCCGGTCTTCATGCATGTTCAAATGCATGTTTTGAATGAGACCGGTCAGGTAGTCACTCTGGGGGGAGATGGTAGGGTCGGGGTGAACATACCCCTGGTAATCAAAGGGGTAGGGGGGAATATTCACAAAACTGGGTGGGGGGTACGGTGCTTGCAGATTTGGTAAAGGGAAAGGAGGAATAGGCAGGGTTACATGAGGTGCACTTTGACTTTGTACAGGTCTGGGTCGGGGTCGGGGCTGCTGGGGAGACTCTCCCTCCTCCCTAGTGCCACTAGAAGAGGCTCTACCACCTGCCATCGTCACCGGCAACAGATAGTTAGGTCGCCCCTCCATGGTGTTGCTCCTAGGTGTGAAAGGCGGGAGTCTATGACAAGGAAGGTAAAAGGGGGTGGCATCCTTGATAACCCAAAGATATCCCCTAGCCCGGTCAATCCTAATCCAATTTGAGTGGATTAGGGAAGTCTCATCTAGAAGTGTCGCCCCAGGTAAGGCCGAATACGCCCCATCACTATTAAAGTCGGGGTCAAAGTGCTTAGCCAAGAAGGTTACCAAACCCCCTATGACCACCGTCTGTTTACGCGCTACGGTGGTCTTTCCCATCTTTCTCCACCTCCTAAAAATCTCGTGCATAAGGGGGGAAGTGAAGGTTTCTCTCGACCCTTGCACATTCAAGTGCGATTCTAATAGGGTGAGGTCAAGCTGAGTTAGGTTGTTTGGCTCTTGCCGACAGAGGAAGGTGCCCGACAGTATCCTATGCCAAAAACGGGGCACGGGGTGGTGAATAAGGAGAGCCGAATTCCGCCGGAAATTGGTCAAAACCCTCCCGGTCAAAACCTCCCAAAGTGGTCCTACATTGTACCCTCTAGGCTCCTCAGAATCCCTACTAGAAGGGATTTCTAACCCAAAAATGGCAGCGAAATCATCAATAGGTACAACACGCGTAGTGTTGGCAAGACGGAAGGAATAACATGCTACTCTTTCATCATTTATACAGGTATTTAAACTACTTAAAAATTCAAGCGTGAGACTCCGGTAAGAGAGCTCATGCATAGAAAATATGGTAGACATACCCGTAGTATCGAAAAAAGTACGCATCTGCCCCGTTAAGCCTAGACCACGTATGATGTCGTGGCAAAGAAAGATGGTTGGCTCCATTTCCAACCCTTGTATCCCCTCGAAAGCTTGCCTATGAGCGTCCGTCTCAAAGACGACTTCCGGAAAATGCGGAAGTTGCTCGATTTCCAAGTTTTCATCCGGGTTTGGGTTGTTGGAACCGCTTCCCCTCCTCCTCTTTTGAGTCCTTGATGCCGCTGCTTTGCCTTTCCCTTGTCCCACCATTGTTGTTCTAAAGACAAGCTTTTCCAAAAAGACGATTGCTAAAAAAAATCCCTTAAACACGACTATAAACACTTGGAAAATCTTCAATTAACCCCAAAACTACTTTCTATTGGAGTAGAAAGCTTGATAACTAACCCAAAAAAAAGATCCCCAAATTCGGATTTCTGAAATCCTAGGGTTGAAAATTGATTTTTTTGAGTTTTTTGGTGTTTATAAGGTGAAATAATGGCTCTTTTTGTGTTTGTAATTAAAGAAGAAGAGTTTTTGTAGCAATTTGGGGAAGATTTGAAGTGATTTGATGAAGTTTTGAGGGAGATTTGTGTTTTTTAGTGACATAAAGGGTGTTTGGTTGTGTTTGTATGGTGAAAGAAGAAGATGAGGGAAAGGATAAGAAGGAAGAAAAGAAAGAGGAAAAAAAAATAAAAAATCTTGGTTTCAACATTTCACGACCGTGAAATGTAAGTCACGATCGTGAAATGAGTTTCACGACCGTGAAACTTGCTTCACGACCGTGAAACTTGCTTCACGACCGTGAAACTTGCTTCACGACCGTGAACAAAGTTTCTGGATTTTTTGTGTCACCATTTCACGACCGTGAAGCATTTCACGACCGTGAAACATGTTTCACGACCGTGAGATGGGTTTCACGGTCGTGAAATGTGTTTCTTGCCTTTTCTTTGATTTGCTTCACTAGTCACGGGCGTGAGGCTCATTTCACGACCGTGACTCGGCTTTTTTCGTGCCTTGGAACCAAAATTCTTTACCCTTGTTCGGTTTATCGCTTCTTCATTATCGTTCTTCATGTTTCCTTCATTTCATCTTACAAAACAATCATACACCACATTAAATCCCTCCCTCACACTCTCATTGACAAAATTGCACCAAAAATTACGAAATTAACTAAGTAATGGGAAATTGGTTTAATTAATGATTCAATAAGCCAAACCAAAATTCGAACTCATTATCGTTAATTTAACCGATTTCCATGCAACTAATATATACCAAGCATTAGTAAATGAGTTAGAAATATATACAAATTTGTGATTCTTGGGGGACTTCACAAAACCCGTTTTTCTTTCAAGAATTTATGAAGGGAAGTCGGCTTGAGGTACAAAGCCTCGACTACCCGGATGAGAGAACCTTCCTTGTAAAGCTTGATTCGTTGCCCATTCACTTTGAATCTTTGGCCATCTTTGCTTGCCAACTCGAAGTCCCCATATCTCCCCACCCCGGTGATCAAGAATGGTCCCGACCATCAGGATTTGAGTTTTCCGGGAAACAACTTGTACCTCAAGTTGAAAAGAAGCACCTTGTCTCCACATTGGAGATCCCTTTTGAGTATCTTCTTGTCGTGAATGAGTTTGGTCTTCTCCTTGTAAGATTGAGCATTTTCATAAGATTTGAGGCGGAACTCTTCAAGCTCTTGTAATTAGAGTAATCTCTTGTCACCGCTCAGTTTTGCATCAAGATTTAGTTCTTTGATCGCCCAATATGCCTTGTATTCGAGCTCTATGGGCAAATGGCAAGACTTGCCACACACCAACTAATAAGGCGACATTCCAATAGGAGTTTTGAATGCCGTCCTATATGCCCATAGTGTGTCGTCGAGCTTTGAACTCCAATCTTTACGGTGCTTTGAGAATACTTTTTCAAGGATAGATTTGATCTCTTTGTTGGAGATTTCGACTTGCCCACTAGTTTGGGGATGATAACCCAAACCGGTACGATGATGAACACCGTATTTAAGGAGTAGTGAGTTAAGTCGTTTTTCATGAAAGTGCTTGCCTCCATCACTTATTAGAGCTCTTGGTACTCCAAACCGAGGGAAGATGATCTTCTTTAGGAAATTGATAACAACTTTGGCATCATTGGTAGGGGAAGCCACCGCCTCAACCCATTTGGACACGTAGTCTACGGCCACTAGAATGTACCTATTCCCTTTTGAAAAAATAAAGGGGCCTTTATAGTCTATTCCCCACACATCAAACACCTCCACCTCAAGAATCCCCCTTTGGGGCATCTCATTCCTCCAAGAGATGTTGCCGGTGCGTTGACAAGCATCGCAACATTGGACAAAGTGCTTAACATCTTGGAACATAAAGGGCCAAAAGAACCCGGATTGAAGTATTTTGGCAACGGTCTTGCTTGCCCCATGGTGCCCTAAATAAGGAGAGGAGTGGCATCCTTTCATGATATCTTCATACTCCCATTGAGGAACACACTTTCTATACATCCCATCACTACACTCCTTGAACAACAAAGGGTCATCCCAAAAATATCTCTTAGCTTCAAACAAAAACCTTTTCTTTTGATTGTGGTTGATGCCCGGTGGAAGGACACCACCCACAATGTAGTTGGCGAAGTCCGCAAACCAAGGTTCTTGATTTGGAATGATTTCATTAATGGCAAAGAGAAAATCATCCGGGAATGAATCATTGATATGCATGTCATCTTTACTTCCATTGAAGCATAGCCGGGACAAGTGGTCCGCCACCGCATTTTCCGCACCCTTCTTATCTCTTATCTCCAAATCAAATTCTTGTAAGAGAAGGATCCATCTAATGAGGCGGGGCTTAGCTTCTTTCTTGGCAAGCAAATATTTAAGTGCGGCGTGGTCCGTATAAACAATGACCTTAGAGCCAATCAAATATGAAAGGAACTTGTCAAGAGCATAAACAATGGCAAGAAGCTCTTTTTCCGTTGTTGCATAGTTAACTTGTGCTTCATCAAGGGTCTTGCTAGAATAGTAGATGGCATGCAAAGCTTTGTCCTTCCGTTGGCCAAGAACCGCGCCAACGGCATAATCGCTTGCGTCGCACATCACTTCAAATGGCAATTCCCAATCCGGGGATTGCATGACCGGGGCCGAGATAAGAGCTTCCTTTATCCTAGAAAATGCCTCAACACACTCATTAGTAAAATGGAAAGAGGTATCCTTGAGAAGAAGTTGTGTAAGTGGTTTAACAATTTTGGAGAAGTCCTTGATGAACCGGCGATAAAAGCCGGCATGACCAAGGAAGCTTCTCACCCCTTTGAGGTTTGAAGGTGGGGGTAATTGCTCAATCACTTCCACCTTTGATTTGTCAACTTGGATACCCTTTTCCGAGATAAGATGACCAAGAACTACCCCTTCATTTACCATGAAGTGGCATTTCTCCCAATTCAAAACAAGACTCACTTCTTCACATTTTTCCAACACAAAAGACAAGTTATGCAAGCACAAATCAAAGTCTTTCCCATACACACTAAAATCATCCATAAAAACTTCCATGATAGATTCAATGTAATCGGAAAAAATACTCATCATGCATCTTTGGAATGTAGCCGGGGCATTGCAAAGGCCTAAGGGCATTCTCCTATAGGCAAAAGTGCCATAATGGCATGTAAACGTGGTCTTGGATTGGTCAATCGGGTCGATTGGGATTTGGAAGAATCCCTAGTATCCATCTAGATAACAAAAATACTTGTTTGAGGCAAGTCTTTCTAGGAGTTGATCAATGAAGGGAAGGGGGAAATGATCCTTTCTTGTTGAGGCATTCAACCTCCTATAATCTATGCACATTCTCCATCCCGTCACTACCCTAGTAGGCACTAGTTCATTTTTATCATTCCTCACTACCGTGGTGCCACCTTTCTTTGGCACCACTTGCACGGGGCTAACCCAATCGGAGTAAGAGATTGGGTAGATGATCTCGGCATCAAGTAGCTTCATGACTTCACCTTTGACTACCTCTTGCAAGGTGGGGTTTAGTCTTCTTTGGGGTTGCCTTCTAGGCTCATGATCATCTTGCATGTGAATTCT
This sequence comes from Heliosperma pusillum, assembly GCA_022085475.1. Taxonomy (NCBI): domain Eukaryota; kingdom Viridiplantae; phylum Streptophyta; class Magnoliopsida; order Caryophyllales; family Caryophyllaceae; genus Heliosperma; species Heliosperma pusillum. The sequence goes on along the minus strand of JAIUZE010071356.1, from coordinate 9,022 downwards.
ATGCATACACAATTCGGGGCTAACCCCCTTCAAATCATCCTAGCTATAACCAATAGCTCTCTCATGTTTTCTCAAAACACACAACAATGCATTCAATTGATTATCATCAAGGTTAGCATTTACGATCACAGGTTTGCACTTTGATTCACCAAGATAAGCATATGCTAAGTTAGAAGGAAGGGGTTTAAGAGAAGGAGCTTGTACCTCTACCGCAATATCTACCGCGCATGAAGTTTGGATGATAGACTCGAGTCTTAAACGTTGTTGTTCATCAAGCTCTTCTCCTTCCAAAGTTGCTTCAAGTAAGTCGAACTCAAACCCATGTAGCTCCTCCATGATATCCCTTGGCTCCAAAGTCAAGATAGCTTCCAAAGGATCCCTCATAAAGAAGCTAGATGTCACTTCCTCAACAAAGGCATCGATGATAACAATGAAATAACAAGATTCTCCAATATTTGGAGCTTTCATGGCATTTTGCAAGTTGAATGTAATTTTTTCATCTCCCACCTCAAGGGTTAGCCTCCCGTGTTTCACATCAATCACCGCTCCGGCGGTGTGCAAGAATGGCCTCCCGAGAATAATGGGGATTTGAGAATACTCCGCCATATCGAGAACTATGAAGTCCACCGGAATGAAGAACTTCCCAATTCTAACCGTGACATCCTCCAATACACCCAAAGGTTGCTTTGTAGATCGGTGATAAGTGAATATTTGTATGATTTTAACCCCCATTTTAGCTCGATTTTGTATGTCATTTGTGATTTGTTAAGCCATTTTATGAGCTAATATCGTTTTCTAGGCGAATTCCTGTGTTCTAACCTGTTTTGTAGGAAAATTGACGTTTCTACGCCTTTTTTTCTACATTCCCGAGTATTTGCCTAGAACCCGACGATTTGAAGAAGCAAGCTTGACCATGTCAAAACGCATTTCAAGAAGGTTCATTAACTTAAGAAAGAGAAGAAGCAAAGACAGTTTCGTAGTTGTCGGAAGATCAATCAATTAGGCGGAAGAATTCATCGCTTTGCATCAAACCCTATCAACAAACCTGATTGGAGAGGTCAAGGGGGATGATGGAAGTCAAGTCAAAGCAAAGGAAGATGAAACGTTAGTCAAGAGCTTCTAGATGTCCACTTACCCGATCGGGTAAGTGTGTACCCGATCGGGTATCCCTGCTGATCCGAGCATGATGCTTCCACTTCCTATTTTTGTCTTATATGTTCAATGCTCGACCTCTTCTCCACAAAACCCTAATGCTATATATAGATGCTCCAGCCTCTCTTCTCAACACACAATCATCTATACAACAATCTTCTTACAAATCCTCTTTAGAATAATCTTTTCTTTTCTCTTTAGTTTTAGTCTTTCTAGTTTAGATCATTTTCTTCTTTTGTCTTTTGTTCTTAGTTTATTTCTGTCCATTTCATGTCAAAACATTAGCTTAGATCAATAAGAATTTCAATCTTTGTAGTCTACTTTGTTGGGTACAAGTGTTTTAATTCAAGGAACGATTATTCTATGCAAGGGATTTCTATTATCGTTATCACTTTCGTTGTTGATCATCACCTAGGTATTCCTAACTTATCCTTTGTTTATTGTCCCTTATTTTTTTCTATTTTATTGTTATTTTCTTTACATATTATTCTAGATTCATTTTCATGTTGTTATAATCGTCATTTCATTTCCTAGATTGTCAAATAGCGTCGTTATTATCGCCACATAGAAAGTCTTAGATTATTGTTAAAACAACTAAATATGTCTATCCTAGTTTTTATTACCATCATCATCTTAGACATAAACATTATCATGGGTGAGTAGTCACCTTTCTAGGGTGTAGGGTAGCCATGTTAGATTGATTAAAAGATGACAATTGGATAAAAGAAATTGTGCCTTTAAAACATTGTGTCTATGCATGTTTGGACTTTAACAATAGTTGACGATTCCTGATCAAAATCATTGACTAGTATGGAATTCTTTTCTAAGGTAGAGATACGAGAATTGAATAAACAAAGCATGACATGGTGGATTAAGACCTAGTAAATCGTCTAAAAGCCTGCTAGACCATCTGATCTATGATTGTAATGAACACATCATTCTTACGAACTCGCAATGAATTATTTGCATATCCTAAATCCAATTTCATCAATATGTCAATCTACATGTGTGAACCTATTTCCCTAGATGCTTCTCATTATTTATACTAGTCAATGATTTCATACTAGTCAATGATTTGTTCATTACAAAGAATTACAAAGAGAATGCCCTCATCATGGCCTTGATTCATGGTTCCTAGCTATCATCTTCTACAACGGTTGTTGTGGCGAATCGCGTCGTATCCTCGACTCCGCTAACAATGGTCGTTTCGATCAAATCGATGTAGAAATAGCTAGTACGACTATCGAGTCAATGGCAATCCACGATTCTCAGTATAGCAACTCGCGTGCTATGCCACTCAAAGCCAAGCAGGATGATTCAAGTAAAGTAGCACTCCTAGAAGCCCAATTAGCCCTTCTGCAGCAACAAGTAGGAAGCTCTTCCCAATCCAAGGAACATATCAACGTCACTAACCACGTAGTGGTATGTGAGACATGTGGGGTTGGAGGGCATAGTTTTCAAGAATGTAGAAGTTCAATAGAGCAAGTCAATGCCTATCAAGGATATAGGCAAGGCAACGCTTTCTCAAACTTCTATAACGAAAACACAAAAAACCATCCATTTTTGTCCTACAAAAGCACTAACATTCAAAATCCCCAACAACAAATTCAACAACCATTCATACCACACCAACAGAAGCCTTACAATCCACCTGGTTTTCAAAACCAGAGACCTTCATTCCAACCCAACTTCAATCAACCTCAACACCAACCACCTCAAATTCAAGGCCAACCTAATGATTCAAGCTTGAGCAAAATTGAATCCATGCTTCTTCAAGTTGTTCAAAAACAAGATTCAATGTTTGCTCAACTTCAAAAGAGTGATCAAGCTCAAGATGCTGCCATTAAGATGCTTGAAACTCAAATGGCCCAATTGGCTGCCTCTAATGCCCAAAGAAAACAAGGCCAACTCCCACCTCATGGTGAGCAACCGAGGGACACCGCAAATGCTATCACCCTTAGGAGTGGTACCACTTATACGGAACCTCAGCAAACCAAAGAACCAACAGTTGAGCCTACACAAGTAGAGAGCCAAAAAGATTCTCAACCATCCACCGCTAAGGAAGCGGAAGACAAACCTGAAAAGAAGGATGAACCTGAAAAGGAACCCATCAAAATTCAAGTTCCATTTCCCCAACGTTTGAGGAGAAATCATAAGGAAACCCAGTTCAGCAAATTCATGGAAGTAGTCAAAAACCTCCAAGTAACGGTTCCCTTCACTGAATTAATCACTCAAATCCCTTCTTATACGAAATTTATGAAGGATATCTTAACTAAGAAAAGGACTTTAGATGATGTTGAAATCATAGCATTCACCGCTGAATGCAGTGCGTTATTGCAAAATAAGTCCCCTCCTAAGTTAAAGGATCCTGGTAGTTTCTCTATACCTTGCACTATAGGCACCTACACGATTGATAAAGCTTTATGTGATCTAGGTGCTAGTGTAAGCGTCATGCCCTATTCCATCTGCGAAAAATTAAATATGGGAATTTTCAAATGTACAAGTATCACCCTGCAAATGGCAGATCGTTCTCTAAAACAACCTATGGGAGTTTTAGAAGATGTACCTGTTAGAGTAGGAAGATTTTTCATTCCAGTCGATTTCATAGTGTTAGATATGGCTGAAGATTCGCAAATCCCTATCATTTTAGGAAGGCCATTTCTACACACTGCGGGAGCAGTAATCGATGTCAAGAATGGAAGATTGACATTAGAAGTAGGTGATGATAAAGTCACCTACAACTTAAACAGTGCAATGAAGAGCCCTATGCTTGAAGAGCCTTGCTGTTTCCTTGACATTGTCGACTCAATCATTGATGAATCTCTGTATCCAGCAATAATTGAGGATCCTTTAGAAGCAATTTTATTGTTAGAGGATATCTCTAAGAACGACAATTTTGAGATCAGTGAGCTGGAAAGGGACTTGACTGGAAAAAAGATACCATCTGAAGAAGTTGAGGAGTTCATAAGCTTAATTGATGCTCCTGCCAAGGCAGAAGTACATAAACCCGAACTTAACCCTCTTCCCTCAAATCTAAAATATGCCTTTTTAGATGAATCTGAATATTGCCCAGTCATAGTGAGTGCTCTCCTAGATGAAAATCAGTTAAACTCATTATTGACTGTCTTGAAAAAACATAAGAAGGCAATAGGTTATAAACTTGAAGATCTCACTGGCATAAGCCCCGACTTTTGCATGCATAGAATCAACTTAGAAGAAGGCCAAAAACCTTGTGTTCAAGGTCAACGCCGTCTTAATCCTAACATGCAAGAAGTAGTTAAAGCTGAAGTTCTGAAATTGTTAGATGCTGGCATAATCTATGCAATTTCTGACTCAAAATGGGTTAGCCCTGTCCAAGTTGTTCCCAAGAAAGGAGGAACAACAATAGTCAAGAATGAAAAGAATAAGCTCATCCCCACAAGGATTGTGACGGGATGGCGCATGTGTATGACTACAGGAAGTTGAATCAATCAACTCGAAAAGATACTATCCTCTGCCCTTTATTGATCAAATGCTAGAGAGGTTAGCTTGCCACAAATTTTTCTGCTATCTAGATGGTTACTCAGGATTTTTCCAAATTCCTATCCACCCTGAGGACTAAGAGAAAACCACCTTCACCTGTCCCTATGGTACTTTTGCTTATCGTCGAATGTCATTTGGCCTGTGTAATGCATCTGCAACTTTCCAGCGTTGCATGACTAGTATTTTTTCAGATTTTGTTGAAACTATCATGGAAGTATTTATGGACGACTTTAGCGTCTATGGCATTTCCTTTGATAATTATTTGACAAATCTATCGAAAGTTCTAAAACGTTGTGAAGAAGTCGATCTTGTTCTCAATTGGGAAAAGTGTCACTTCATGGTGAACGAAGGTGTAGTTTTAGGGCACATCATTTCTGAGAGAGGTATTGAAGTGGATCGAGCTAAGATCCAAGTTATTGAACAACTGCCACCACCTGCTAATGTAAAAGGAATCAGGAGTTTCCTTGGCCACGCCGGTTTTTACCGACGGTTTATAAAAGATTTTTCAAAAATAGCCAAGCCCCTGACTGAGCTCCTTTTTAAGGATGCACCTTTTAATTTCACAAAGGAATGCCTTGAGGCATTCAACAAAATCAAACGCGCTTTGATCACCGCACCTATAATCCAGTCACCTGATTGGAATCTTCCATTTGAACTTATGTGCGATGCGAGTGATTATGCCGTTGGAGTTGTTTTAGGGCAAAGAAAGGAAAAGTTCCTTCATGCAATTTACTATGCTAGTAAAACCTTAGATCCTGCCCAAATCAACTATGCCACCACTGAAAAAGAACTTCTTGCCATTGTCTACGCCTTAGACAAATTCCGTTCATACCTTATAGGATCAAAAGTCATTGTTTACACTGACCATGCTGCCTTGAAATATCTGCTTTCAAAGAAAGAGGCAAAACCTAGACTTATCCGATGGATCTTACTCCTTCAAGAGTTTGATCTAGAGATCCGGGATAAGAAAGGAGCAGAGAACGTAGTCGCTAACCATCTCTCAAGGATAAGAGTAACTGAAATAGGATTGCCAACACCAATTAATGATTCGTTTGCTGATGATTCATTAATGGCGATTGCTGACTCTTCTCCTTGGTATGCTGATATGGCCAATTTTCTTGTCAGTCGCCAGCTACCTTCTGACCTTTCTTATAACCAAAGAAAGAGAATTTTGCATGATGCAAAATTCTTTGTTTAGGATGCCCTTATCTTTTGAAGCAGTGCTCAGATGGTCTTTACAGACGATGTATCCCCCAGTGGGAAGTTAAAGGAGTTTTAGATGGATGTCACTCATCTTCTTATGGTGGTCATCATGGTCCATCCAAAACCGTAGCCAAAGTCTTACAATCCGGGTTTTTCTGGCCCTCGATGTTTAAAGATTCAAAAGACTTTGTTATGGCTTGTGACGCTTGTCAACGAATGGGTCAAATATCCAAGAGAAATGAAATGCCTCAAAACGGCATATTAGAAGTTGAAATATTCGATGTCTGGGGTATTGACTATCAAGGACCATTCCCTTCTTCTAACGGAAATCGTTACATCTTAGTCGTTGTCGACTATGTTTCTAAGTGGGTAGAAGCAATTGCCACCCCCACCAATGATGCTAGAGTTGTGATACGGCTATTTAAGAAGATTATCTTTCCACGTTTTGGTGTACCCAGAGCCGTGATTAGTGATCGAGGAACTCATTTTGGAGAAAAGCAGTTAGACACTCTACTTGCGAAATATGGTGTGTATCACATACAAGGATTAGCCTACCACCCTCAGACCAGCGGTCAAGTAGAAGTCTCAAACAGAGAGTTGAAAACAATTCTTCAGAAAGTAGTCTCGAAATCTAGAACCGACTGGAGTAATAATCTCGATGACACCTTATGGGCTTATCGCACAGCTTTCAAAACCCCGATTGGAACATCTCCTTATCGGTTGGTTTATGGAAAGGCATGTCATCTTCCTGTCGAGTTAGAGTATAAAGCTTATTGGGCTATCAAAGAACTCAACTTAGACACTAAGCTTAGCGCTGATAGACGACTTTTGCAACTCAATGAGCTAGAAGAATTTCGTTTGCAAGCTTATGAAAATTCTAGAATCTATAAAGAGGAAACGAAGCGTTGGCACGACAAGAGGATAATTAGAAAACAATTTAATGTCGGTGACCAAGTACTTCTTTTCAACTCCCGTTTGAAAACTTTTCCGGGAAAACTTCGATCACGATGGTCTGGACCATTCACTGTCACATATGTTAGCAAGTACGGCTATGTGGAACTAATGACTGGCAATGGTGAAAAATTCAAAGTCAATGGACACAGACTGAAACTTTACTATAGCAGTTCTATCATCGGATGTTTAGATATTGTCTATATGGAGCGTCAATCCCCAACCCAATGATTTCATAGAATAATTCGTCGAGCAGGACGTTAAACAAGCGCTTCTCGGGAGGCAACCCGTGTTTTCCCTTTTTTGCATTGTTATTTTTTTTTTTTTTTTGCTTTTTCCCTTTTACGTTGTTTTGTTAGATTTCTTTGCAGATGAAAGAGTTTTTGAAGAATCTATGAAGACCTTCCTTGTCAAGTCCAAAAGACTAGCTTGGGGGAGTCTGCGCTGGCTACTAAGCTTCATTCTTCTTTCATTTTTCCTTTCTTCCCATTAAACATCTCGTTCCATATTTAGTCTTTGTGCTCACATTGAGGACAATGTGATTGTAACACCCGGAAATGTACCCTATTTTTCTAGTAGAAATATTTTACGAAATCCTTTCAGCAAATTTAAGTTTTAATTTAGAATTTTATGTTCCGAGTCGAATTTAGAATTTCCGAGTTCGTATTTGGAATTTCCGCGAGATTCCATGAGAATCCCGTCTTAAGGAGAGTTTGACTTTTTGTTGACTTTTCCTCATACATACTCATACTCCCTCCCTTAACCTAATATTCATTCTACACAATCACAAATACATTTCTTCTTCCTTAAGCAATCAAAACCTTGCCTCCCTCTTTATTTCGATCTTAGAATTCTCATAGCTCTTTCGTTCCTTGATAGAATTCACGTAAGTTCGTCTCATTCTTCTCCCCTTACCTTCCTCTATCCGTATTGATGTTAAAATCATCGTCTTTCTCGCTTTTCAAATTTCCCGTCTTTCTCAAGATGAATTTCATTCATCTTTTATTACCTATGTAGGTGGTGACCTCCAAGATCCCGACAAAGACTATTACCTTATTGAAGAGGAGCGTGACGATTAGTAGAGACGCTTAAAGGTAACGGTGAAGGGTTACTCGATATCATTTACGTGTTTTACATGCTTTATATGCTAGAAATCGTATTAGAATACGATTAGGAAGCCTACAAATCATGGTATGATTAATGAATGTTGTTATATGATGAATGTTGATGATGTATATTGATTGTTGATGATTATTAGAAGTATATTTGAGAATTGAAATGAATTGGATAAGTAAAGGAAGCTCACGGGTGAAGGGGTGCTCCCTACCGGTCGACCGGTCGCCGGTCTGCCCACCGGCAGGGAACACATCAGTAACAATCTTGAAATTTTGGGAATTTTTGTATAGGGGAGTTCTGAGCCGGTCGACCGGCCGCCGGTCCACCGACCGGCCTGGAACACTTTTCTCTGTTTTCTATAATTTTTGGTTTTTGCCTGTGTTCTGAGCCGGCCCACCGGCCACCTGTGACAACCCTCGCGAATGCGGAAATAATAAACAAACAAGCATGTGAATTATATTGCGGAAATAGGTAGTTTTTAAAAACTTTTATACATGCAAGTTAAATAAAACGAGGAGTGTCAAAATATTACAACTAAGTGCGGAAAATAACAAAGAGACGGAGTCTCTCAAAATGTTAACAAAGAACAAGTGTTTAGCAAATAAGCTAAAATCGTCTAGAGGTTAATTTTCCAGGGACAACGCCCGCTAGCTCACACCCGAACCCCAAAATATCATATCCAAAAAGTCATCCATAGCAAGCAACCTGTTCATCCATGAAAAACATGAATGCCACAGTCAGTGGGGAGTAAATCCGGGTTCTCCCAGCCATATCACATCAAACGTACATATAAGGAAATACAAAAGTAAAATCATGCATATATAGATATACATGTGAGATACAATAAGAATAGATAGGCAATATGAGATATAATGATAAGATCATATAGAAATCAAATCCGAACCATCATGCTATTCAAAGACTCGGGAAAGACACTCTTAGGCAATCGAATACGCTCACTAGGGCTTGCATCGCACCGTTAGCGGTATAAGATTGATAAGATTGAGACTCGACAGACAAACCAGTCAAGTCATGCGATGATCATAGTAAATACAACATATTGTCATCCATTCACGAA
>JAIUZE010071355.1:0-11114 GCA_022085475.1 Heliosperma pusillum | reverse complement strand
CGTATAGGCATAAAAAGCATTTACTCATCAACAACTCTACCCATGGCTTTCTTGCAAAGCTTTCCAAAATCTCGAACAGAATCTCGGATCTCGGTCGAATATAATCTCCAAAGGAACACCATGGTATCTAACAATTTCATCCACATAAGCCTTTGCTAAACGATCCAAATTCCAAGTTTCTTTGATTGGAATAAATCTAGCACACTTGGTTAATCGATCAACAACAACCCAAACTGCATCTTTACCTCCCACGGTCTTCGGCAAAGCCATAACAAAGTCCATAGAAATAGATTCCCACTTCCATAGCGGAATATCCAACGGTTGTAGCAATCCACCGGGTCTCTTGTGTTCAATCTTCACTTGTTGGCAAGTCAAACATCTTCCAACATAAGAAACAACATCACCCTTCAAGTTCGGCCACCAAAACTGTAGCTTCAAATCCTTGTACATCTTATCACCTCCGGGGTGAATAGAACAAGGGGAAAGATGAGCTTCATCAAGAACTCGCTTCCTCAAATTAAGAGCATTAGGAACAAATAAGCGACCATGGAAACGAAGAACACCTTCATTATCAAACTTGAAATCTTTACCTTTACCTTCAAGAATCCTGGCTTGGATAGACTTGTAGGTAAGATCACCAACTTGGCTTTCGCGGATTTCACGGAGAAACACGGGTTCGGCAATCATAGCACCAACATGAACAAATCCACGCTCTACAAACTCCAAACTCAACCTTCGAAACTCGGCACAAAGATCCATAGGTAATACATGCAAAGCATGAGAAGCATGAGAAGCTTTCCTACTAAGAGCATCAGCAACAACATTAGCCTTCCCTTCATGATACAATAACTCAAAATCATAATCGTTCACCAATTCCAACCATCTTCTTTGCCTCATATTCAATTCTTTTTGAGTAAATATGTATTTCAAACTCTTGTGATCGGTGAAGATACGACAATGAACTCCAATTAAATAATGTCTCCACACTTTCAAAGCATGAACAACAGCGGCCAATTCCAGATCATGAGTAGGATAGTTCACTTCATGAACTCTCAATTGCCTAGAAGCATAAGCCACCACCTTCCTATTTTGCATAAGAACACAACCTAAACCCAGCTTAGAAGCATCACAATAGACATCAAAGTCTACTCCATCTTCAGGCAAAGTCAACACCGGAGCGGTAGTTAACCTTTTCTTTAATTCTTGAAACGCATTTTCACAAGCTTCATTCCATAGGAATTTGGTTTCCTTCTTCAATAACTGAGTCATAGATCTAGCAAGCTTGGAGAAATCCTTGACAAATCTTCGGTAATAACCAGCTAAACCAAGAAAACTCCGAATCTCTCTAATATCAGTCGGACTCTTCCAATCCACAACGGCCTCAATTTTAGAAGGATCCACCATCACACCTTCTTTTGAAATCACATGCCCAAGAAAGGACACTTTAGGTAACCAAAATTCACATTTAGAGAACTTAGCATACCACTTCTGACGACGTAGAACACCCAAAATAATCCTCAAATGAAAAGCATGCTCTTCTTTGGACTTGGAGAAAATAAGAATATCATCAATGAACACCACCACACATTTGTCAATATATTCACTAAATGTGCGGTTCATCTGATCCATAAAGATAGCGGGAGCATTCGTCAATCCAAATGGCATTACTTTGAACTCATAATGACCATATCTCATACTAAAAGCGGTCTTTGGAATATCAACACCTCAAACCGGAATTTGATGATAACCTGATCTCAAATCAATCTTCGAAAAAGTAGAAGCACCCTTTAATTGATCAAACAAATCTTCAATCCTCGGTAAAGGATACCTATTCTTGATTGTAATCCGATTCAATTCACGGTAATCAATACACAACCTCATCGAACCATCCTTCTTCTTCACAAAAAGAACGGGAGCACCCCAAGGAGAGGCACTTGGTCGAATAAAACCCTTTTCAATCATATCATCCAACTGCTTCCTTAATTCTTTCAATTCAGACGGAGCCATACGATAAGGAGCTTTGGCGATTGGACCAGAACCAGGAACAAGATCAATAGAGAATTCAACATCACGCTCGGGAGGAATCCCGGGCAAATCTTCAGGAAATACATCAATGAACTCTCGAACAATCGGCACATCTTCAATACTTGGCAAAGAGGTATTCGAAGAAGTCACAACACACAAGAAAGCTTGGTGACCTTTTCTAACCATACTTACCAACTTTAAAGCGGAAATTAAAGACACACCTTTACGGGGATGAGATCCCTTATAGGTTATTCTAACACCTAAAGGACTCTTTAAGAAGATCTTTTGATCACGACACTCGAACCTAGCATGATACATAGCTAACCAATCTATACCTAAAATAATATCAAACTCTCCTAGAGGGAACTTAAGGAGATTCGCGGGAAAGATAGAACCCGAAATAGATATAGGTACATTTGGATAAAGAGTTGAACAAGAGATAACATCTCCGGATGGTAAGGATATGGGAGTATCCTCACTAGTTGTCGGCTTGATTGATAATTTATTAGCATAGGACGATGACACAAAAGACATTGAAGCACCGGTATCAAATAAAATAAGACACGGTTGCTCTAAGATTGAGAACATACCCGTAATAATCTCGGGATGGGCGTCGGCTTCTGCACGACTCATGACAAAGATTGAACCCTTAGGCTTAGGAGGAGGAGGGGGCAACTTTCGATCGGGGCAATCCTCGTAACGATGACCGCCCTTTTGACAAAAGTAGCAAACATAAGGTCGGTTGTTACAAGATCTACCGGGGTGTAGAGGAAATCTACAACGGTGACATTGACGACCTTGAGCTTGAGCTTGAGGAGCATAAGGCCTATGAACTACATTTGAAGTAGCTCTAGTAATAAAAGGAGAAGGATTCCTTGTATTGGCAATGGAAGAAGGATTAAACCTCCTCTTGTTAGCATAGGAATTTGAGGAAGACGGGATAAACGGCCTCTTCCCAAAAGCATTCGGCCTAGGAGCATAAGAAGGAGAGGGATTATTCCTTAAAGCTTCATCCCTTATAGCCTTCATTTAATTTTCAGCCCACAAAGCATCATCGTAGAGATCTCCAAAGGATGCGGTACCCCTTCTAACTTTACTTTGGAGAACGGCATTCAACTTATTACGATAGTAGAACGCACGATCTTCATCATCACGAATAAGCCTTGGCGCAAAGTGAGCGAGCTTATTAAACTCCGTCGTAAAATCTTGAGCGGATAGGTTGCCTTGTTTAAAATCAATGAACTCTTTAAGCCTTTGCTGTTTAAGCTCTTTAGGGTAAAATCTACCCTCCACAAGAGCTTTAAAGCAAGCCCAGTTAAAGTCCTCTTCAAGAGTTGCGGTGGCACTTGTGATAGCCCACCAGTTATCGGCTTCTCTCACCAAGAAGTGCTTTGCTATCCTCACCTTGTCCTCTTCCCGGACTTGGTAAAGATCAAACTGCTTTTCCATCTCCCGGAACCAATCGGATAGCTCCGTAGGATCCGGTTCTCCACCATAAGGCACGATCTTACTCCTCGCAATCTGACCCGCCACCCATGCATAGCCACCTTGTTGATTGTCCTCCCTTCTAGGGTGAACTTGGTTGGCATTAGCTAAAGCGGCATCTTGCTGATTCTTCAGCACTTGAGCAAGAGCCTCCATCATAACATTCTCAGCTAAACGCGGTCTAACCATCTTCATAAGAAACAAAAACAAATTAAGTTACTCCTATCAATTAGCATAAACAAATAGACTACCAAGTAAAGTCCTTAACTTCTACCCAACTCTCTCATTTATTATTTCAAGGTCAAGTAGTTTAAGTTAGGGTTCACGTGTGTGCGTCGGGAGCGATCAAAGCTCTGATACCAACTGTGACAACCCTCGCGAATGCGGAAATATAAAACATACAAGCATGTGAAATAATATGCGGAAATACGGTATTTTAAAAACCTTTAAACATGCAAGATATATATAACACGAGGTGTGTCAAAATGTTACAAACTAAATACGGAATTACAACAAAGAGACGGGGTCTCTTAAAATGTTAGCAAAGAACAAGTGTTTAGCAAAACTAGCTAATATCGTCTAGAGGTGAAACTTCCAGGGACAACGCCCGCTAGCTCACACCCGAACCCCAAAATATCATATCCAAAAAGTCATCCATTGCAAGCAACCTGTTCATCCATGAAAAACATGAATGCCACAGTCAGTGGGGAGTAACTCCGGGTTCTCCCAGCCATATCACACCAAACGTACATATAAGGAAATACAAAAGTTAAATCATGCATATATAGATATCCATGTGAATTACAATAAAAATAGATAGGCGATACGATAAATAATGATAAGATCATATGGAACTCAATTCCGTAACCATCATGTTATTCAGAGACTCGGGAAAGACACTCTTAGGCAACCGAATACGCTCACTAGGGCTTGCATCTCACCGTTAGCGGTATAAGTTTGATAAGATTGAGACTCGACAGACAAACCAAGTCAAGTCATGCGATGATCACAGTAAATCCAACATATTATCATCCATTCACGAACCAAGACATTGACGGTGTCCAATCATGCAATGACCATGAATAATATCATGAAATCACGCATTCAAAGACGACACAAGACGACATCTCTCACGGTAAATGAAACGCACTAGCATCGTGTACAAGGCAAGTATGATTATGGGCATCCACGGGAGTAAAACCTTCCCTGAACGCATACACGATCCAATCCATTTCGTATATGTAGACTAATTTCCTCCTGGTAGGACGACGATAATAATACGGTTCCTAGTCTAAACCTGGCCAGATTCCCGGAATGCACGTTTTCCGATTCGACATGCGATACACGTTTCGCATCCAAGACTCGGTCAATCATAGACGCCGAGTACCCCAAATTCGGTAGATCAATTCACGAAAGAGGCGGAAAAGAGCTCAAGCCTCATAACAAGCGGTACGCTACATGCAAATAACACCACCTCGCAAGTACACAACATTTGACGGCCGGGTCGATCAACGCATAGCGTTCAACTCCCAACAACGTCGTCGTATGCCCACTAACACATGCATTTAAGCAGTAGGATACCTCTCCGTTCCGACATTCCAGCCTTACGAACGGAAGGTAGCCAAGGGAATGAGAATACAAAGCACAAGACAAAATAGTGCTCAAACCGTAACATTTGTAAAAACCGACTCAAAGTGGGACATATCGAAAACCGTCACGAAACATGTGATACAAGCGAATAAAATATCATATATCCAAAACATGAATATTATAAGTCAATACGTAAAATTATACGATAAACGGATCATGCGAACTATTATAAATTACGAGTTTTAGAAATTGTAGGAAAAATATACAGCCGTGTTCCAGGCCGGGCAGGTGACCGGCGGCCGGTGGGCCGGCTCAGAACACAGGGCAAATTCCAAAAACAGAGAAATGAGGTCTGGGCCGGTCAGTCGACCGGCGGCCGGTCGACCGGCACAGAGCACTACACCAAAATCATAACTTCCCTTACTGATGTGTTCCAGGCCGGTGGATGGACCGGTGGCCGGTGGGCCGGCCTGGAGCACCTCTTCATGAAAAATCCAAGTTTCCAATTGAGTTACTGATGTGTTCCCAGCCGGTTGGCAGACCGGCGGCCGGTCGACCGGCAGGGAACACCTCTTCACCCGAGAACCTCTTCCACTTAACCAATTCATTTCAATTCTCATATATACTTCAAATAATCATCAACAATCAATATATATCATCAACATTCATCATATAACATCATCCATTAATCATAGCATGAGTTCTAATCTTCCTAATCGTATTCTAAATACGATTTCTAGCATATAAACATGTAACACACGTAAGTGATACCGAGTAACCCTTCACCGTTACCTTAAAGCGACGTCACTAATCGTTAAGCTCCTCTTCTATAAGGAAATAGTCTTTGTCGGGATCTTGGAGGTCACCACCTACAAATAGATCGTAAAAAGATGAATAAAGTTCATCTTGAGAAAGGCTTGAAAAGCGAGAAAGAAGATAACTTTATTATCAATACGGATAGAGGAAGGTTAGGGAAGAATAATAAGACGAACTTACGTAAATTCTATCAAAGAACGAAGAAGCTACGCGAATTCAAAGATCGATATTCAAAGAGGGAAATATGAGATTTCTTAAGGAAGAAGATATTTGTTTTTGGTGTTTGAATGAGAAATTAGGTTAAGGAGGGAGTTGTGTGAGTTATGAAGGAAAAAGTCAAAGACGGTTTCCAAAGTCGAGAAAGTCAAACCCGACTCAAAAGTCAAGAAAAGTCAAACTCGCCTTAAGACGGGATTTTCATGAAATCTCGCAGAAATTCCAAATACGAACTCGGAAATCCTAAATTCGACTCGAAACTTAAAATTATAAATTAAAACTTAAAATCACTGAAAAGATTTCGTAAAATATTTCTACTAGAAAAATAGGGTATATTTCCGGGTGTTACATTATCAACGGTTTCAACAAGAACATCGGGGCCTAAGTCACGAACATCACTCAATTGATTCCAACATATAGGACTCCGACATTTCCTTCCATAAAGAGCTTCATATGGAGCCATCTTGATCGATGCATGATAACTGTTGTTGTAAGAAAACTCCACCAACGGTACTCTTTTCCCAACTAGACTGGAAGTCAAGAGCACAAGCCCTAAGCAAGTCTTCTAAAGTCTGAATAGTCCTTTCGGTCTGACCATCCGTAGCGGCATGAAATGCGGTACTCATCAACAACTTACTACCCATGGCTTCTTGCAAAGCTTTCCAAAATCTCGAACAGAATCTCGGATCTCGGTCGGATATAATCTCCTTAGGAACGCCATGGTATCTAACAATTTCATCAACATAAGCTTTTGCTAGACGATCCAAACTCCAAGTTTCTTTGATCGGAATAAATCTAGCACACTTGGTTAATCGATCAACAACAACCCAAACGGCATCTTTACCTCCAACGGTCCTCGGCAAAGCCATAACAAAATCCATAGAAATAGATTCCCACTTCCATAGCGGAATATCCAAAGGTTGTAGCAATCCTCCGGGCCTCTTGTGTTCAATCTTCACTTGTTGGCAAGTAAGACATCTTCCAACATAAGATACAACATCACCCTTCAAGTTCGGCCACCAAAATTGTAGCTTCAAATCCTTGTACATCTTATCACCACCGGGGTGAATAGAATAAGGGGAAAGGTGAGATTCATCAAGAACTCGCTTCCTCAAATCAAGAGCATTAGGAACAAATAAACGGCCATGGAAACGAAGAACACCTTTATCATCAAACTTGAAATCTTTAGCTTTACCTTCAAGAAGTTTGGCTTGAATAGACTTGTAGGTAAGATCGTCAACTTGGCTTTCACGGATCTCACGGAGAAACACAGGTGCGGCAGTCATAGCACCAACATAAACAAAACCACGCTTCACGAATTCCAAACTCAACTTTCGAAACTCGGCACAAAGTTCATCGGGTAAAACATGCATAGCATTTAAAGCATGAGAAACTTTCCTACTAAGAGCATCGGCAACAACATTAGCCTTCCCTTCATGATACAACAATTCAAAATCATAATCATTCACCAATTCCAACCATCTTCTTTGTCTCATATTCAACTCTTTTTGAGTAAATATGTATTTCAAACTTTTGTGATCGGTGAATATACGACAATGAATACCAATAAGGTAGTGTCTCCACACCTTCAAAGCATGAACAACGGCGGCTAATTCCAAATCATGAGTAGGATAGTTCACTTCATGAACTCTCAACTGCCTCGAATCATACGCCACGACCTTCCTATTTTACATAAGAACACAACCCAATCCCATTTTAGAAGCATCACAATAGACATCAAAGTCTACTCCATCTTCAGGCAAAGTCAACACCGGAGCGGTAGTTAACCTCTTCTTTAACTCTTGAAACGCTGCTTCACAAGCTTCACTCCATAGGAATTTGGTTTCCTTCTTCAATAACTGAGTCATCGGTCTAGCAAGCTTAGAGAAATCCTTGACAAATCTACGGTAATAACCAGCTAAACCAAGAAAACTCCGAATCTCTCTAATATCAGTCGGACTCTTCCAATCCACCACAGCTTCAATCTTAGAAGGATCCACCATTACACCCTCTTTAGAAATCACATGCCCAAGAAAGGCCACTTTAGGTAACCAAAATTCACACTTGGAGAACTTAGCATACCACTTCTGACGACGGAGAACACCCAAAATAGTCCTCAAATGAATAGCATGCTCATCTTCGGACTTTGAGAAAATAAGAATATCGTCAATGAACACCACCACACACTTGTCAAGATACTCACTAAATGTGCGGTTCATTTGATCCATAAAGATAGCGGGAGCATTCGTCAATCCAAATGGCATTACCTTGAACTCATAATGACCATACCTTGTACTAAAAGCGGTCTTTGGAATATCAACATCTCGAACAGGAATTTGGTGATAACCGGATCTCAAATCAATCTTGGAAAATGTAGAAGCACCCTTTAGTTGATCAAACAAATCTCAATTCTTGGTAAAGGATACCTATTCTTGATTGTAATCCGATTCAACTCACGATAATCAATACAAAGCCTCATAGAACCATCTTTCTTCTTCACAAAAAGAACGGGAGCACCCCAAGGCGAGGCACTTGGTCGAATAAAACCCTTCTCAATCATATCATCTAGCTGCTTCCTTAATTCTTTCAATTCGGTCGGAGCCATACGGTAAGGAGCTTTGGCTATGGGTCCAGAACCAGGAACAAGATCAATAGAGAATTCAACATCACGCTCGGGAGGGATCCCGGGCAAATCTTCGGGGAAAACATCAACGAATTCTCGAACAATAGGCACATCTTCAATACTTGGCAAAGAGGTAGATGAAGAAGTCACAAAACACAAGTATGCTTGGTGACCTTTTCTAACCATACTTACCAATTTCATAGCGGAAATTAAAGGCACACCTTTTCGGGGATGAGATCCCTTATAGGTTATTCTAACCCCTAAAGGACTCTTTAAATAAATCTTTTGATCACGACACTCGAACCTAGCATGATACAATGCTAACCAATCGATACCTAGGATTATATCGAACTCTCCTAGGGGAAACTTAAGGAGATTAGCGGGGAAGATAGAACCCGCGATAGATATTGGGACATTAGGATATAGGGTAGAACAAGAGATAATATCTCCGGATGGTAAGGATATGGGAGTATCCTCACTAGATGTAGGCTCGATAGATAACTTCTTAACATAAGTCGACGACACAAAAGACATAGAAGCACCGGTATCAATTAGAATAAGACACGGTTGCTCTAAGATTGAGAACATACCCGTAATGATCTCGGGATGAGCATTGGCTTCGGCACGGCTCATAACAAATATGGAACCCTTAGGCTTAGCAGGAGGAGGCAACTTTCGATCGGGGCAATCATCATAGCGGTGACCACCCTTTTGGCAAAAGTAGCAAATATAAGGTCGGTTGGTACAAGACACACCGGGGTGGTATGGTTGTCTACAAAGGTTACATTGACGACCTTGAGCTTGAGCTTGAGGAGCATAAGGCCTATGAGCCACATTTGAAACAACTCTAGGAATAAAAGGAGCAGGATTTCTTGTGTTTGCATTGGAAGGAGGATTGAATCTCCTCTTGTTAGCATAGGAATTAGAGGAAGACGGAACAAACGGTCTCTTCCCATAAACATTCGGCCTAGGAGCATAAGAAGGAGAGGGATTATTCATCACAGCTTCATCTCTAATAGCCTTCATAGAATTCTCGGCCCACAAAGCATCATCATAAAGATCTCCAAAGGAGGTAGTATTCCTCCTCACTTTACTTTGCAGAACGACACTCAACTTTTTTCGGTAATAGAACGCTCAGTCCTCATCATCTCGGATAAGTCTTGGAGAAAAATGAGCAAGCTTATTGAACTCCGTAGTGAAGTCCTGAGCTGACAAGTTGCCTTGTTTAAAGTCAATGAACTCTTTAAGCCTTTGTTGCTTAAGCTCTTTAGGATAGAATCTACCCTCCACAAGAGCTTTGAAGCAAGCCCAGTTGAAGTCTTCTTCAAGAACAGCGGTGGCACTAGTGATAGCCCACCAGTTATCAGCTTCCCTAACAAGGAAGTGCTTTGCGATCCTCACCTTGTCCTCTTCGCGGAC
The DNA here is from genome assembly GCA_022085475.1 of Heliosperma pusillum. Taxonomy (NCBI): domain Eukaryota; kingdom Viridiplantae; phylum Streptophyta; class Magnoliopsida; order Caryophyllales; family Caryophyllaceae; genus Heliosperma; species Heliosperma pusillum. Next base: position 940 of record JAIUZE010071355.1, on the reverse strand, counting down.
TTGGTATAGATCGAACTGCTTCTCCATCTCGCGGAACCAATCGGATAACTCCGTAGGGTCCAGTTGTTGGAGTAGGTGTCCTTCACAATAGTGCGCCACATAATAAATCTTGTTATGGAATATAATTGGGATAATTATTGACTATATATATGATTAGTCAGTTGATTAACGTAAATCAATAACGGTTGGCTAACTAGAGTTTGACGTTATTGTCGTTTGACGGCGGTGATCAACTGATCCCTTTCGGTCACACCTAAAGGATGAAATCCAAATAGTAACTAATTATTTGTATACGATACAGTTAATTAGTACATTACATATATTCGATATGTACGAGAGTTAATTATTAGAAATTGAGTTAAGAACTCAAATTCGATTAAGCTTATTTTTCAATTATGCGATAATTGACTAATAAATTTATATCTTATTTTAATACTATTAAATAAGATTTAACTTAGTAATTAATCGTTAAATTACTAAATTAGTTGAGGTTTTGAGATAGAGGTAATTAGTTAATTATATTTACAAGGAGTTGTAAAATAAATTAACTAAGCATTGTGGGACCCATTATATATTGATATAATGGTAAAAATATTACTTAAAATGTTAAGTACATATTATTTATTTAATTGAGTCATATAATTGTTATATGATCAAATTAAACACTTAATTTTATACAAGATAATTAACATATGATCAATAAGTATTTGTGAGACAAATATCAAAAATCAAAATGGATCTAACTAGGCCAAAATGGGCCGGTTATGTTGTAGTTCAAAGGTGATGATTTTAGTTCTTGTTTTTACTATTTAGTTACTTATGAAAGTGACATTACAAGTAAGAATAATCATCATATATACTAAAACACTCCACTCTAATGCATGTGACAAAAATTGAACAAAATAATAGTCCAATTGTGGACTAAAACATCCGGCCAAAT
>JAIUZE010071354.1:0-26209 GCA_022085475.1 Heliosperma pusillum | reverse complement strand
GTCCTATGTGTTTAATGCCCGACCTCTTCTCCACGAAACCCTAATACTATAAATAGATCATCTAGCCTCTCATGTCAACACACCTTTCTTACAATCCTCTTCTCTTTTCTTCTTACATTTTCTCCTTAGATTAGGAGGAAGGGAGAACTAGTCTCTCTTCCCTCATTTCCTTCTTCTTTAGTCTTTAGTTCTTAGTTTATTTCTGTCCTTTCCATATCAAAACTTTAGTTTAGATTAATAAGAATTTCATCTTTGTAGTCTACTTTGTTGGGTACAAGTGTTGTAATTCAAGGATCGTTTATTATGTGCAAGGATTTTCTATTATTGTTATCATTATCGTCATTGATCGTCATATAGGTATTTCTGTTTTATCCCTTGTTTAATGTCCTTTATTATTTTCTATTTGAATGTTATTTTCCATACATATTGTCTTAGATTCATTTTAGTGTTGTTATAATTGCAATTTCATTTCTTAGATTATCAATTAGCGTCGTTATTATCGCCATGCATATAAAGAGTCAAAATCAAATAAACATGTCTATCCTAGTTTTCATTGTTAATATCATCTTAGATTTAGATATCGTCATGAGTAAGTAGTCACCTTTCTAGGGTGTAGGGTAGCCATGTTAGATTGATTAAAAGATGATAATTGGATAAAGAAATTGTGCCTTTAAAACGTTGTGTCTATGCATGTTTGGATCGTAACGATAGTTAACGACTTCTGGCCGGAAATCATCGACTAAAATGGAATTCTTTTCCAAGGTAGACATACGAGAATTGAATAGACAAAGCATGACATGGTAGATTAAGACCTAGTAAATCGCCTAAAAAGCCTGCTAGACCATCTGATCTATGATGGTAATGAACACATCATTCTTACGAACTCACAATGAATTATTTGCATGTTCCAAATCCAATTTCATCAATATATCAATCTACATGTGTGAACCTACTTCCCTAGATGCTTTTCATCACTTGTTTTATTGTTTTCATTTCCATTTGCTTTTATTTTCGTTTATGCCTTGTAATAGTTTAGAAACAAAATTCCCAAAACCCAGATATTCGTTAGATAAAACCCAATTGCGAGACATCTCACATCTTATAGGAAACACCATCTCCATGAGGATCGACCCCTACTTCCCTAATTACATTAATTTGTTATTACCCTAGTCTGGGTAATTTATCTTTGTATCGGGCTTGCGACAGGCCCGATCAAATTTTGGCGTCGTTGCCGGGGAGCACGGTTTTAGTTTTCCTTTTTCTTGTGATTTTTATCGCAATTAGTTTTATCTAGTCTTTTGGAATCCAAATTCCTTTAGACCTCTCTTGATTTTTCATCTTAGCTTTCAATCTTATGCCCAGATCTTCTAGACTAGGGACCCCTATCTTTTTAGATCCCGGACTAGAAAGAACTCTGCGGAGGAGACGAAAGCTATTCAACAAAATTTCAAAAGCTTCTGATACTTTAAGTTTAGATAGTATTCGTGAGAAATACTCGGATATTCTATCTAATCTCAAAGGAGAAGAAGATCCATTCTCACCTCCATTCACAAAAACCAATCAAATTCCAAACAACATTCCATCTTCATCTTCACAAAAATGGTTCGACTTTCAGACCATTCCAAACCCACCGCAGAAACACTTCCAAGGGGTATTGCTACACCCCAAATCGAAGCCCAAAACTTTGAAATCAAACCTTCCTTCATTAACCTCATAGAAAGAAGCCAATTTAGTGGCAATGCCACAGAAGATCCCAACCTCCACATCCAAAACTTCTGTGACTATTGCTCCACTATCAGACAAACTGGAGTCACCCAAGGGCAAATTAGAGAGATGCTCTTCTCATTTTCTTTGAGGGGTAAGGCAAAGTTGTGGATACATAGCCTTGATAAGGTTACATTAGGTATAACCGATTGGGAGAGTTTAGCACTTGCCTTCTACCAAAAGTACTTTCCTCCAGAAAAGACCGCTTTGTTGAGAAGTCAAATCACTGGTTTCCAACAAGGGGATGATGAGAGCCTATATGAAGCTTGGGAGAGGTACAAGGACTTGCAAAGGGAGTGTCCTCATCATGGGATAGATCCATGGCTCCTTGCCATCACATTCTATACTGGGTGTTATATAGAGTCCCGTCGTATCCTGGATTCTGCTAACAATGGAAGATTTGATCAAATTAATGTTGAAATTGCTCACACTACCATTGAATCCATGGCAATTCACGATTCTCAATATAGAAATTCCCGCTCCATACCATCGAAATCTAAGCAAGAGGACCCCACTTTAACACTTTTACAAGCTCAAGTAGCCCTTCTCACACAAAAGCTAGAACAAATCCAATCCTCTACATTTCAACAGAGTGACAATGGTGTAAGTAAAATTGAAGTCATGCTTCTGCAATTGGCTCAAAGGCAAGACACCATGATAGCTCAATTCCAAGAGAGCGATCAAGCTAAGGATGCCGCCATCAAATTGTTGGAAGCTAAAATTTCCCAATTTACCTCTTCTAATACCTATCAAAACCAAGGGCAGCTGCCTTCACAATGTTACCAACCTCACGAAATTGTAAACGCCATTTCCTCAAGAAGTGGTAAGCATAATGATGAGCCCGTGGTTGTTAATATTGAAGCTGAGGTGCCCATGTCAAAGGGGAAAGAGCCCGAGATTCCTATTGAGATCAAGGTCCCATTTCCCCAAAGATTAGCCAAGCACAAGGAGGAGACAAGGTATGGTAAGTTCCTTGACGTCGTCAAGAACTTAAAGGTAACAGTCCCTTTCATTGAATTGCTTACCCAAGTTCCTTCTTATTCCAAGTTTATGAAGGAAGTCCTCAAAAAGAAGAGATCCTTCAATGAGATGAAAACCGTAGCTTTCACTGAAGAGTGTAGTGCACTCTTGCAAAATAAGTCTCCACCAAAACTTAAGGACCCTGGTAGTTACTCCATCCCTTGCACTATAGGCACGTATACTATTGATAAGGCCCTTTGCGACCTAGGTGCTAGTGTAAGTGTCATGCCCTTTTCTATGTTTGAAAAACTTAACATGGGTGCTTTGAAATGCACTAATATTACTTTGCAAATGGCGGACCGTTCTCTAAAACAACCTATGGGTGTTTTAGAAGATGTGCCCGTCAAAGTTGGTAAGTTTTTCATTCCCGTTGACTTTCTAGTACTTGACATGGCCGAGGACTCTCAAAACCCAATCATTTTGGGAAGACCCTTTTTGCACACCACTGGTGCAGTTTTCGATGTCAAGAATGGGAAGTTGACATTAGAGATAGGTGATGACAAGGTGACCTTTAGTAAACATTCCACCGTTAGGAGTCCTGTGCTAGAAGACTCATGTTATGTGCTTAATGTTAATGACTCTTCTATTGTTTCTTCTATGCCTCGATCCTTACTGACGGATCCGTTGGAGGTACAGGTTAGAGTTGATTATCTTGCAGGTGAGCATACTAAAAGCACTACTGCTAAAAGTGCTAGAAGAGGCTATTCTCGAAAAAGCTTGGAATGGATGGAGAATGTAAAGAATGTTATGATGATGAGCTTGGATGATAATGAGTTTAAAGATAAAGGATGATTTCAGAGAAAGAAATGGAGTCTAGCAAGACTTTAAATTGCGCTTCTCGGGAGGCAACCCGTGTTCCTTTTCTTTTTGCATTTTTATTTTTATTCCCTTTTTCGTTGTTAGGATTTATTTTGCAGATGAAAGAGTTTTTGAAGAAAATCTATAAAGACCTTCCTTGTCAAGTCCAAAAGACTAGCTTGGGGGAGTCCGCGCTGACTAGTACGCTTCACTCTTCTTTCATTTTTCGTTTTCCCCATTAAGCATCCCATTACATATTTTGTCTTTGTGCTCACATTGAGGACAATGTGATGTTTAGCTTGGGGGAGGGATTGCATTTTCCCATTTTGCATTTTAGTTGATCATTTTTCAGATTTTGAATAAAAGAAAGAGAAGATTTGTGAGAAAATTTAAAAATTTCTGAACACAATTGAATGCTTTTCATGCTTTGCTTGCTTGTTTACTATTCTATCATGTTACATTTCCCAAAGTTAAAACTTTCAAAAGATAATGATTCAATATTTATTGAATTATGCATACATGGGGATGTCTTGTACACTGTAGGCATGGAATGAATCTATAGATGAGTACGCTTGATCTTGACATTTGGCAAACTACATATATTGTAAGGTAGAACCTCCTTAGGCTGGTACATCTATACCCAGTCTCATCTAGGTGTGTGTAGTTCTCCTTGTGATGTGTGTCTTGTCAAAATGTATAAGTACGGTTCTCATTTCATTTCTATAAGCATTGCATTCATGATTAACTAAGATTTGAAGCCTTTTTCACTTTGAATTACACCTCAAAATTAGCCCCTTCATACAAATGCATCACAAAATAATAGCTACATATAAAAACTGCCTACCTTTTGAGCTAGTAGCTAGACTATGGTGTATGGGTTCTCTTTTGAGAAGATTTGTTCCTTAATGTCAAAGTGAATTTGGAGAACGAAAAATATTCAAGAAGTAATGTTCAGAAAAGAAAAGAAAAAAAATAGAAAATTGAAAAAAAATAGAAAAGAAAGAAAAAATCGAAAAAATCGAAAAAATCGAAAAATCGAAAAAAAGAAAGAAAAAGAAATAAGAGAATAAGTTGTGAGTATCTCCTAAGAAATGTCAAGTCAATATTCAGAAGGAGTTTACCCTTGTGTTTCGTGTGTAATAAGCCCACTTGTTCCTTTTGGCTTTGTTATCCGTCTTCTGGGAAATTGATCAAAAGTTTGGATTGAGTATTCATTTATCATTGGTCAGTTGCTAGCTCATTCTAACCTTCACATGACCATAACTGTTTGTCCACTTTTCACCCATTTCCCAAAGCCTTCTTCATTACTTTTTCGGCTTCTTTTCTATGTGCATTGTGATCTTTGACTTGTGTTTTGAATTGTTTACCATATTAGATTGCGGACACACTTTCATAAGTCGTAGATAGGTGAGTGTCTCAAAAACATTTACACATAAAGAAATCACCTTTTACATACATTGAGTGTTCGAGTGTACCGTGAGAGTCCATTTGTCAAAAGATCATGCAAGAGCCGAAATTCTATAGTGAAATTCTTTGTGCTACGCCGTTATGTAAATCTCAGCCATGTTATGTATCATTCTTGCCCACGTTGTTTTGGGTTATGATTCATTATGTTTCCAAAGCTTTATGTTGAGATTTGTTTCCTGATGGTGTAGTAGCCAATGCTTGCAACCTTGTCCTGGTATTGTTTGTTATGTTTGCTTGAGGACAAGCAAAGGTTTAGCTTGGGGGAGTTTGATAAGTAGATATTTGTATGATTTTAACCCCCAGTTTAGCTCGGTTTTGTATGTCATTTGTGCTTTGTTAAGCCACTTTATGAGCTAATATCGTCTTTTAGGCGAATTCCTATGTTCTAACATGTTTTGTAGGGAAAGTGACGTTTCTACGCCCTTTTTCTATATTCCCGAGCATTTGCCTAGAACCCGACGATTTGAAGAAGCAAGCTTTACCAAGTGAAAGGCATTTCAAGAAGGTTCACTAATTCGAAAGAGAGAAGAAGCAAAGACAGTTTCGTAGTTGTCGGAAGATCAATCAATTAGCCGAAAGCAATCATCGCTTTACATCAAACCCTATCAACAAACCCGACTCAAGAGGTCAAGGGGGATGGTGGAAGTGAAGTCATAAGCAAGGGGAGATGAAACGACGGTCAAAGGACCTGGGATACAACTTACCCGATCGGGTAAGTGGTGTACCCGATCGGGTAAATGTGCTGCTTTGAGAAAACGGCGTCTTCTTCCTACTTTTGTCCTATGTGTTTAATGCCCGACCTCTTCTCCACGAAACCCTAATACTATAAATAGATGCTCTAGCCCTCATCTATGATACACACCTCTCTACAATCCTCTTCTCTTTTCTTCTTACATTTCCTCTTTAGATTAGGAGGAAGGGAGAACTAGTCTCTCTTCTCTCATTTTCTTCTTTAGTCTTTAGTTCTTAGTTTATTTCTGTCCTTTCCATATCAAAAATTTAGTTTAGATTAATAAGAATTTCATCCTTGTAATCTCCTTTGTGTGGTTCAAGTGTTGCAATTCAAGGATCGTTTATTATGTGCAAGTATTTTCTATTATTGTTATCATTATCGTCATTAATCGTCATATAGGTATTTCTATTTTATCCCTTGTTTAATGTCTTTATCGTTTTCCGTTTGATTGTCATTCTCTTTACATATTGTCTTAGATTCATTTAGTATCGTTATAATTGCAATTTCATTTCTTAGATTATCAATTAGCGTCGTTATTATCGCCATATAAAGAGTCAAAATCAAATAAACATGTCTATCCTAGTTTTCATTGTTAATATCATTTTAGATTTAGACATTATCATGAGTAAGTAGCCACCTTTCTAGGGTGTAGGGTAGCCATGTTAGATTGATTAAAAGATGTTAATTGGATAAAAGAAATTGTGCCTTTAAAACGTTGTGTCTATGCATGTTTGGATTGTACCGATAGTTAACGACTTCTGGCCGGAAATCATCGACTAAAATGGAATTCTTTTCCAAGGTAGACATACGCGAATTGAATAGACAAAGCATGACATGGTAGATTAAGACCTAGTAAATCGCCTAAAAAGCCTGCTAGACCATCTGATCTATGATTGTAATGAACACATCATTCTGACGAAGTCACAATGAATTATTTGCATGTTCCAAATCCAATATCATCAATATATCAATCTACATGTGTGAACCTACTTCCCTAGATGCTTTTCATCACTTGTTTTATTGTTTTCATTTCCATTTGCTTTTATTTCATTTTCGTTTATGCCTTGTAGTAGTTTAGAAACAAAATTCCCAAAACCCAGATATTCGTTAGATAAAACCCAATTGCGAGACATCTCACATCTTATAGGAAACACCATCTCCCTGAGGATCGACCCCTACTTCCCTAATTACATTAATTTGTTATTAGCCTAGTCTGGGTAATTTATCTTTGTATCGGGCTTGCGACAGGCCCGATCACAAAGTCCGGGCCGGCCCGGGTCCGGCACGTCGGGTAGGGAGGCGGGCCACGGTGCAACAAATGGTGAAAGTCTCGTGCCAAGGCACGGCCCGACCCGAGCACGAGTGGCACGGCCCGAGGTAGGCACGACGGGTCTCGCACGGGTGGACTCGTAATTTAAATCATTGTTAACTATGTAACTGATAAATTATATATTTAAATCATTATTAATATTTATTATTCATTATTCATAAGTTATTTATTAAAAAAATCAAGTTTTTTTTAAAAGAAAGAAAATTCATTGGGCCGGCCCGGGTCAGGCACAGCCCGAGCCCGATTATACCGGGCCAAAGTCCGGGCTGCGGCTGCGGTTTGTGGTGGTCGGGCCAGCACGGCACGGCCCGCTGGTCCGACTGTTCGTGCCTGGACCGGGCCAAATTTTATGGCTGACCCGACGGGCCGGGACACGGGCCGGCACGACACGGCCCACTGCGTACTCTAGTTGATCGCAAGCAGCAGAAGGACAGTATCGTGCAGAGCATGAAGAGTCAATATCCCTCCTCAACAAACCTGAAAAGCGAAATTTGGGGCAAACTGTTTGGGCCAAAATTACACCATTTGGTATGGGTTACGTGGCACGAGAGAAGAGGGTAATTAAATGACAAGTGGACCAATGACATGGGGGAGTCGGGCTCTTGGGTCGCATATAAAGGAATACAAGTAATTATATGGATATAGTTCAACGACAGCTAAGACTCGTGGGCAACTAAGCCATATCTTGGAGGAAAAGACAACTAGGTGGAAAACCCTAATAAACCCACTATGGTTTATTCACTAAAAATAACGAGGCGGCAAGGAGAAGAGATCATTCGTTCATTATTCGTTCATAACCACAACAACAATACCTACCATAATTACGTACAAAACAAGAGGAAAGCCGAGAAAGGAGTTGTGGCATTTGTTCCATGACATCATCATCATTAATCAATGCGCAACTAATCATTATTCCCATCATTACTTCATTACTACCCAACTACAAACCCACAAAATAAGATACTCTGAACATTGTACGTACAAGCACCAATCTGTTACCAAGAAGGATCCTCCGTTGTATATTGTATATTGTACCCGGATCACCATATAGTGAAGTGGTGGGATGTCGACTCCCCCCGCGGTTTTACACACATTGTATTTTTCCCGTCAATAATCTCTTTTGTCTTTGTCTTTTACTTATCTTTACCGTTATTCCCTCTTATTTTACATACATATTCCATCCTAAATCAGATATAAATCAACCCCTCGATACAAGGCTAAAAATAATAGGTCACTTTAAGCCATTCACAAATGATTAACTAGGTTTGGCTAAAAAATACCAAAACAGCTAACATTTATTTTTTACTATCTACTCTGTAGTCTGTATCATATACATGAAATGTATTATTTACTGATTAGTTAAATGTTACACTTTGATTTTCATGAGTTTCAAATTAGAGGCCTGTTACTTAATTACTTTAGTCACAAGTTCTTGAAATGTTTTGGGGTGCGATTCTGATATTACGTTGCTCTACACTAGAAGTAGATTTTACATTTATATAAAAAAAAACATAAGCTAGAACAAATACTAAAGCGAATTTTAACAAAAAAAAATTAGGTACCTTTAAATTTTTTTTAACAAGTTCTTTATAAATTAAAGCTAATTGAGTCGAAGAGTAAAGAAGAGTTCTGATCATGGCAACAGTCAGTTGAACTGTTACCAGTTCCTTTCAGATTGAAGCGAGATTGTAGCAGACAGTATTGATGACTGTTGCTATGCTAAAGTAAAGTACGTAAATCAAAGTGCAGCGGAATTAAATAATATAAAGATCAACACACGATTTTGAATTGGTTTGGCCTACGATCTAAGGGCCTACGTCCAATCTTCATTATATTGCTTTGTTAATAAGAAATCTACTCCGACAACTTAAAACCCGTACAATACAATGGCCAACAACCTACTCCGGTTGCGAAAGAGTTTGAGAACACACTTGTTCTAAAACTCGACTCTTGAACTGAAAAGTTACAGGATCTTTGTTCCTCAAATGTTGTTCTCAAAAAGAACTTGTGAGAACAATTTCAAGATCTAACTATTCAAGTAACAAGAATATATCACAATGGTAACATTAGTCTGGACTGCAACTTTTGAAGACTTTGAAAACTTTTGCAAGGAAAAGGTTTTGGAAAACACTTAGACAAATTTGCAAATGAAAGATAATGCTTTGGAAAGTCTTGGGGAATCTGAACATTTAATGTCCTCTATAATAGAAGAAAGGAGTAAGCATGAAGTGATATTAAATTATTATTTTTGGGAGTGTTGATCATCCTAACGTGTGGATGTCAACAAAGAATTAAGCTTGTTGAAAGAGATGTTTCATAAGGAGAGTTAGGCAACCAAAGGTAATGATGGAGAGGTTGAGTGATAGTACTTTAAAATCTATAAAACTATCTTTGACCTTTGGTTAAAACATGGAGGATATTAACTATGTTAGCTTTTTCATAAAGTCTTTCTTTGCCTTATTCAAAAAAGTAAAACATTCTTCAAATAATTTGATAAATCACTTCCCAATTCAGATTTGTTTATAAAACACATTTTTGACGAAAATAATATTTGAAAGGACAAAATGGTTTTGATTCAAGAGTTGCAGACAAAAGCAACAATTGTACTTATTGTGACCAGTTTCCATAAGTACAATTGTTATTATCCAGACATTGAGGCAACAATCATGCTCACTGTTGCCACAAACTATTGCCACAAGAGGTATTCTATTACTTTTACAATTGTATTCACAACCTAGGACAACACCAACTACGAAGGATTCTTGACTTGATCTTTGACTTCTTTCTTGATCAACATTGCAAATGGAGAGGCATTGAAACCTAAGAAATAGTCACTTGATAAACATGTTAAATTGACATGTCATTATCAAATTGAACCCAACATATGTTTTTAGGGCGATGATAACGTCACTACCATTTTTGCTAATGTCACTCGAATTGTGAGATGGTGAATAGTAAGATACCCATATAATTGGATTGTAATTGAGTGGCATTAACAAAAATGGTAGTGACGTTATCATCACCAACCTTATTGCTTGGTCGTTTAAACGGCAACCTAACATGTCATGGCCCAGTGTTGGGGCCAGATGCCATCTAGATTCGAAACCTTTTGCGTGGGGTGATGGATGATAAATTATCTTGTATATAGTTTATATATATATATATATATATAGAAATTGCATCCGGTGAATACACATATATTAGGTGAGTACGTCCCGTGAATAAGGACCATTAGATCTTATGATGAATGAGTGGCTGAGATTGAATCTCCCATAATATAACTTTCATATAAATACCTCAATTACCAGCTATGCTCATCATAATTGATATTCACTTTCTCTCTCTAAATCAGATCTCTCTAGCTCTCCTTCTGCTCTGTTATACGACTTCATCAGTTCTTCTGCTCCTGCAAATTAAACCTCACTAATTCAATTTCTGATTCATTCAATTTCTTCTTCAATCATCGGCAATTTCCACAAATTAATTCAATCGCAAATTTATCAGCAATTGACTCTCAATTCAATTTTCAATTTTGCACGACTTTTTGTTTCCTCGTTTTGCATGTCAATTTCCGCTCCTTATTTCCGTCCTATTTGATCTTGCTTTCATATTTACTGTTTTTAATTTCTTCTTTACTACAATGGCGACAAATTATAGCGAATTCCCCTTACCTACAGGTATATTCCTTCCTCACTTCCTTCCGCTCTTATTTTCAATTTCTTGATTTTTCTGTTAGTTTCTTTTTAAATGATCACTGTCATGATTTTGCAGTTTAGGACGTTTCTTAATTGTCGTTACTTTGCTTTTTAATTTTATCACGGTTTTGTTCAATCGAATTCGCAGTTTGTTGCTTTTCACATCACACTGTTACACGTTTATCGAACACTTTCTAAATATGAATTTTCTTTACACTTCCGCTTTCGTGCCATCTGTATCCTGTTTCTTTTTCCGCCTTTAATAGTAACATTGTTACTGTATTATGTCTACCAGTTCATTACCATATTGTTACTGTATCGTTGTTGCTGTAAAACACTGCTGCCTATAATGTTTCCACTTGCGTAACATATTGTCTTACTGTCTCAGCGTTACTGTACCATTGTTACTATACCAACACCGTTGTATTATCAGTTATTTGTTGTTCTATTTTCACACCTTTTGCGTTTTTACATGGACAATAATCTTTTATTTTCCCTTGTGCCTTACAGAGTCCACCAGTGTCAATACAGTCCATTCGACACCAATCGTACAACACGATCACACTGCCCAATCAGATAATCAACTTGTTCTCTCTCATACTCCTAAGGGAAGCGAGCAATGGATTAGAGTAGTTGAGAGTAAGTTCACTCCAACAGTTGGTACAATCTTCCTCTCACTTGAGGCAGGTATAGAGTTCTATAATGTTTATGCTCGAGCATGTGGATTTACCCCTAGGCTGTACACTGCCAAAACTATTAGAGGTGGTACAACATACCAGAAATTCATTGTCTGCAATCGTCAAGGGTTCAGGGGAAATAAACAAAGGCTACGTTATGACACTGTCAATGACGACAGTAATGGTGAGTCTGTTAAACGGAAAGTCAAGATTACTAGGATTGGCTGCAAAGCAGCTTTAAGATTTGCACTTGTTGCTGGGCTTACGGGTCCTGCTATAATTGACGAGTTTCGTCAATGTCATAATCATCGGCTCACCTCCGTTTCTAATCGAGATTTGGAAAAGCTTTCAAGATCACTTGACATATTCCAGAAGCAACTTATTCTGGACAATTCAAAACTGAATATTGGGGCTGCCAAGACTTTTGCAATGTGTAAAGAGTTTGCGAAGGGGTACGAAAATATCGGTGCTACCGTGACTGATTTCAAAAACTTCCAGCGAGACATCAAATGCTATATAGGGCAAAGAGATGCTGATCTCTTCCTTTCTCGTCTTCAAAAGCTACAAGCCACTGGAAAAGGATTTTACTTTGCATATCAAGCTGATGCATCAAACTGCCTGTCAAGGGTTTTTTGGGCTGATTCAATTGCAGTGCGGAACTACTCACGATTTAGGGATGCCGTTAGTTTTGATCCCACCTACGGCACAAATAAGTATTCCATGGTGTTTACACCATTCACCGGAGTTGATCACCACAGAAAATCAATCTTCTTTGGTGCATGTTTGCTGACAGATGAAAGTGAAGATTCCTTCACATGGACTTTTCAGCATTTTATGAATGCAATGGGTCACAAGGAGCCCCAATTCATTATCACTGATCAGTGTCTTGGAATAAAAAATGCTGTCCCTGCAGTTTTCAAAAACGCTCGCCATCGTTACTGTATGTGGCATATAACTGAAAAGGTCACAGACAAGGTGGGTTCAGCTCTTTGCAAAGACACTGACTTCTTGTCCCGCTTCAATTCTGTGGTGTGGGACTCTGATTTGGACCCGTCAGAGTTTGAGGAGAAATGGCACCTCCTTATTTCAGATTTCAATCTTCAAGACAACAAATGGCTTAAAACCATGTTCGAGGAACGACATCGTTGGATCCCTGCCTACCATCGTGACATTCTGATGGGCTGCATATTACGAACAACACAGAGATCTGAGAGTGCCAATTCATTTTTTAAGCGATATGAGAATCACTTTGGCACCCTCGTGGAATTCTGGATGCGGTTCGAAACTGCCATGGACCAACAACGGTATAATCAAAGGTGTGCTGATCATGATAGTGACAATTCATTCCCCGTCACGGAAACGAAGATACGGTTAGAAAAACATGCTGCTGCGGTCTACACACACTCTGTGTTCTACGTGTTTCAAGAGGAAATAAAGTCTTCTATAACATGTGGTGTAAGTGACTTTGCAAAGGAGGGCGATGTAAGGATAATTGGTGTCGAAGATGCTGAAACAAACAAAACTTATCAGGTTAAATTCAATCTTTCAACCACAGATGCTACCTGCACTTGTAAACTTTTCGAAAGAACCGGATTACTTTGCAGACATATTATCTGGGCATACACCGGGAAAGGAATTAATCAAATCCCAAGCAAGTACATATTAGGTCGTTGGACGAAGAATTCTCATTCACCTGACAGGTTTGCATCTAATATTATTATTCCTTACAGTAACATGTTACAAATTCTCAATGTTACAGTTTCATTTTCCTGTGTAATGTTATTATTCCTTACAGTAACATGTTAACGTAAACAAATTTTTATTGTTTCAAATACAGGTTTGATTCCAATGGTAATATCATCGAGGATTCTGATATGGCTCACTCTGGTAAGACTAATTTGTGGAAACTTTGGGCAGAATTCAATGCAACAGTTAACGTTCTCAATACTTTGGAAGATGATCACATGCATGAGTTAGCTACAGTTCTTGTTCAGTTCCGGGAGAAATTCTCGCTTAATGCTCCACAACTTACAAAAGAACAAGAAATTGAGATGTTGTTGGGTTGCACTGCCTCATCCGAGATAACTGTTCTGCCACCAATAAAAGCACACAACAAGGGTAGCGGAAAAAGATTGACCTCGGCAAAAGAACAATCCATTGCAAAGGCAGCAAAACCAAAGAGACTGTGTGCGTACTGCAATAAAAAATCTGACCATGACAAAAGAACTTGTCCTCTTCGCATTGCTGATGAAGCTGCAGCAAAATCAACTACAACAAAGAAGTAGTACAATACTGTAATGCTGTTACAGTTAAGATGTTACAGTTCACCTTGTTACAGTTACTTACGATTCAATAAATTGAATTTGGAACAATGTAGTTCTGTTCAACTGCAGTACACGCTGTTAAAGACTCATATATTTTTCTACGTACCAAGATTTGTTATAGTAACAATATCATTTTTCTCGTCTACGTTCATATTGCAACGACAGGGTATCACTCGTCCCCTCCTAGGGTTTAGTTTTGGGTTTTGCTTTACGAATTACTATTATAAGGAAAAGGGTTTAGGGTTGGATTAGGCGGCTCCGCGAAGCGGTGACGCCTAATCCAACCCTAAACCCTTTTCCGTCCTCTTTTTAGGTTAGTCATTACACTCTTTTAATGTCGACCACGACAGGGTATCACATGTCCCCTCCTAGGGTTTAGTTTTGGCTTTTGCATTACGAATTACTATTATAAGGAAAAGGGTTTAGGGTTGGATTAGGCGGCTCCGCGAAGCGGTGACGCCTAATCCAACCCTAAACCCTTTTCCGTCCTCTTTTTAGGTTAGTCATTACCCTCTTTTAATGTCGGCCTCGACAGGGTATCACTCGTCCCCTCCTAGGGTTTAGTTTTGGCTTTTGCATTACGAATTACTATCATAAGGAAAAGGGTTTAGGGTAGGATTAGGCGGCTCCGCGAAACGGTGACGCCTAATCCAACCCTAAACCCTTTTCCGTCCTCTTTTTAGGTTAGTCATTACCCTCTTTTAATGTCGGCCACGACAGGGTATCACTCGTCCCCTCCTAGGGTTTAGGTTTGACTTTTGCATTACGAATTACTATCATAAGGAAAAGGGTTTAGGGTTGGATTAGGCGGTTCCGCGAAGCGGTGACGCCTAATCCAACCCTAAACCCTTTTCCGTCCTCTTTTTAGGTTAGTCATTACCCTCTTTTAATGTCGGCCACGACAGGGTATCACTCGTCCCCTCCTAGGGTTTAGTTTTGGATTTTGCCTTACGAATTACTATTATAAGGAAAAGGGTTTAGGGTTGGATTAGGCGGCTCCGCGAAGCGGTGCCGCCTAATTCAACCCTAAACCCTTTTCCGTCCTCTTTTTAGGTTAGTCATTACCCTCTTTTAATGTCGGCCACGAAAGGGTATCACTCGTCCCCTCCTAGGGTTTAGTTTTGGCTTTTGCATTACGAATTACTATTATAAGGAAAAGGGTTTAGGGTTGGATTAGGCGGCTCCGCGAAGCGGTGTCGCCTAATCCAACCCTAAACCCTTTTCCGTTCCGTTTTAAATACGATGTTCCCCTCTTAAATGAATGACAATATTATCAAATGACTGTACCATCTTTATACTAATGTTTGTTCTCTTTAGGATAGTTTTCTTTTAAATGCGACGTTACAGTCATAAATGTTGATACTGTATCACGCATACTGTCTATGTATTACTGTAACTGGCACTAATCTGATTAATAAAAAAAAGCAAATTTCATTACTTAGGAAATTACAACATTACTTGGAACATAAAATGAAATTACAAACAAACAAAAGAAACATAGTGTTTTACTTGGAACATAAAATGAAATAAACCCTTAGCCTTACTTAACCCTAAAACTGTAACTGTAGAGTCTATTGATCGAATACGAAAGAGGGGGGGGGGGGGTGAATTGAGTATTAAAAACTTGCCCCACTTTTTCGATTTATATGATATGTAATTAATTATTTGATCTTATGAATTAAAATCAACTAATTAATTAATCAAAGTAAGCGCGAATAACGAAATAACAAAAAGTAAAGAGATAAAAGAGAGGCACACGATTTTTGAAGTGGTTCAGTTTCACACGTTGAAACCTACGTCCACTATTCTCGATTAATAATTTTTAGTACCTTACTACGGATTACAAAAATTACCAACCCACTCGTATAATCAACACTATGATTATAACTCAAGGTGAGTATCACTAAATACTCTATACTATCTTACGCTAATAAGAAAGTACAATATAACTCACACAGATTCCCGTTAAAGAATTGTAAGCTTATAATGATGTACTATTATCCAATAACGTATTTCACTCAAGCGATTGATAATAATTGATGCACGACTCTTTTAAAAACAAACTCTAAAAATAATAAATATTTGCTCAAAGGTTTGCTTTAAAACGATTTTGGAAAATCAACACAAATAAAATATGTATGTGTATTTCGTGTATTTTACAAATTGTATGTGAATGAGTATTTATAGTAGTAGAATCATAGTAGATCTAAAACCCTAGTATAATATTTAATAAAGATACTTATCTTATCATAAAATAATATTTGCTCATCTTTTAGAAATATCTTTATCTCAAAATATTATTTGGTTTATCTTATAGAAATATATTTATCTTAATATCTCAAAATATTGTTGTAAAGATATAGTAGAATCCTAGATTAGGTAAACTAAGGAAACAACCTATGGAGGCCGGATCCTAGCTCACGAAACCCTAGGAGCACGAATCCCTAGGTGGCACAAACTAGGTTTCACGAAACCCTAGATGGCTCAACCACTAGGTGGGCTAATTAGGTTAACAACAAATTGAGATAGAATATATTAGAAACCCTAGGTAGCATGACAACCCATAAGTTGTATTACTAACCAATAGAATCTCATAAATATATTCTCTAATAAAACTTTTGATAAATATAAAAAACTCTTTCACTTTTGAAAACATTTCAAAACATTTTATTTCCAAAATCATGCATCAATATTTTATCATCCAAAGTCATAGACTAAAGCTATAACTTTTGAACATAAAATCTCTCGAATGGAATAGTTACCGAATGACGACCTATACTATCTAATCTTCACAAAGATCTTCAGTATACAGATCATCTATTCATCTTGATCACAAAGACCCTCCATCTCGAGTCTTGTGTAGTTTGATGTAGATCTTGTTTGAAGCGATTTTCTTTAAAGTTATGCCTGGTTAGCTATAACTTCCATGTTCACTTCTAAAGTTATTCCTGAAGTTGTTATAACTTTGTCTCACAGACTTTATCAAAGTTATGCCTAACTTTGAACTTTCTTCTCATAATTGTTGCTAGCTATAATAAGACTAAAGCACACAATTACACGCATATGATATATCGAGTAAAACATATTATTACGTAAACACATGTCATTATCAAAACTATGAAATTGGTCCAACAAATTCCCCCTCTTTGATGATGACAAGTCTCATATGATTTCCTCAAGAGTTCTCCTTAACAATATGACTAAGTATGGTTCCCCCTCAACAAAGCACTCCAAAGTTATAGCAACTTTGATCGCAAGAACAAAACAACTTAGCCAAAGTTATAGCTTGAGAGAATTTAAAAGATAACGAGTCTTGACAAGGAGCAAGCTTAAGCAAAGACTCAAATCATATCATTTCTTCCCCCTCTTGGCATCATTGAAAAGACAAGAACAAAGACATGAAACGACTAGAATAACACATGTCAAGGCAAGAAATAGATATGCAAAATACGCAATATAAGACGATATATATCAAGCAAAATTAAGATGCAAATGTTAATTAAAACTACAAACCACAAAAGAGATTGTTAAGTGCCATTAGGCCGAATAGAACAATGTCAAAATAAGCCAAAATGGGCCAAATAGGATTAGTAGTTTTAAGAGTTAAACAACCAAGGATAGAAAAGCAAGGCATTTTGGGTAAGTGGATGAGGCTAGGGTGCTTTATAACCGGGCCTAGTGCGGTACTCAAGAGTGGAAAGACGATAAAGGCAAGAAGACACATGAGTAGCTTGAGCGGTGAGGCAAACGTCAAAGTTCCGAACTTTCAACGAAAGAGCCTCCGTCGCATCATATATGGTCCACATCCCCTCACGCATATCCGTCCCGCTCTTAACCAACGACCCGCCTTGGCTCACCAAAAATGTCATCCTATCCCTTTGCCGATACGCTTCTTGCTTACAATCGATAATGTTGCGTTCCAACTTAGCAACGCGATCATCCACACCATCCATCCATGTCCTCATCTCATGACTCACACCCGACCCACCTTGGTCACGGGTTGAGTTTGAAGAGCCCATTGCCACGGCTTGAACAACCGTATCCAATACCGTCTCAATTTTCTTATCCTGCGCATCCAAGCGCTCCATGATAATACCAATGAACATATCCAATTTTGACTCAATCCCGGAAAAATCAGTCCCACCCGACTGCAAACCAACCGAACCTCCCTTGACTAAAAACAACAACTCCGGACCATTAGCATCTAGCTTCATAAATTTCAAGAAGGTATCACACATTTCATCTTTTACGGCGACCCCATAATTGTTCATATTAACAGCTCCCTTCGACTCGAAGAGCCGTGACAACCACATGCCATACGGCAAATCAAGAGTAGAGTAAATTTTGTCTTCGGTCACCGAGAAAGCGGTTTGTGAAATACGATTAAAGACAAGAGAAGGTAAATTAACCCGGTTTCCTTCCAACCAATGCTTAACGACCAACATCTCATAGCATGCAATTTTATCACGTCCGCCCTGCGCGGAATCACGGTATTCCCTAAAAAATTCAACAGAAATTTCAGTTTAGGAGACACACTACCAGCCAACACGCAACTCGACACCGTCGCCCCAACATCAAAATACTGCTTAACCTCCAGCTTAGCCATGTCCGTCAGTTCCTCCCATGACGTACTCGGATTGATTTTGATTTCATCATCAGGAACCGAAAACAGAGTACAAAAGTCCGTCACGGAAATCGAAACTGAACGGCCATTTATGACGGCATGCAACACTCCATTGTCTAAAGAAACAGAAGAAAAGAACTGAATTACCTCAATCGGATACACCGGACCCGAAAACTGAGCCACCGTTTCCCATTCTTGGAAATTCAGAAAATCAGAAAAGAATCCCAAAGCCCTATACTTGTCACACCAAGCCTTAGGATAATACCGACCACCGTGTATTCCATATTGAGCAACCCGGTTCACAAGTTTTCTTTCGTCTTTTGTAAGACGGAGTTTATCAATCCCCGAAGATGTTTCTTGAGGCGAAAAATCACGGAGGGTGACCCGTGTACATGCCTCGGGTACCGTGTCAGTTGTTTCGACCGAAGGTTCTTCTTGGACTCTACCTTTGCCTTTCTTTAACCGTCTTCTTTTCGTACCCTCGAGACCCGCACCGGACTCGGTTTGGTTTGGGTTGGGTGATTGTTGTGTAGGAGGAGAAGAGGTCTTTTTAGGCATACTTGGCTTGAGAGTTTTTGGGTTTGGATTTTTGGAAAGTTTTGATCTAGTGGAAGCCATTGATGAAGGTTGAAGGTTTGGGTGTTTGTGTGTGGGAGCCGTGAGGTTGATGAAGAGGGTAGTAAAAGTTGGTTGAGTATTGAAGTGGTAAAAGTAATACGTGGAAGAGGGTAATTATGATTGTGTAAGAGGTAGGGTAGCTTTTGTACTTGGGCACATGGTGTGCCGGCTCCAATCCCCTATTTTCCCTTTTTTTTTTTTTTTTTTTTTTTAATTTGAATTTGGGTAGAAAAAGGAATCTTGGGTGGTTATTTTTGTTGGGATATGGTAAGGATAGAATTTGGTAAATAAAAAAATATGGTTGGGTAATTTTATTTGAGAATTTCGGCAAACATGGTATACATGGGTAGAATTTGGCTCAATTTTGGAAAGTGAATAAGATAGGTATTTGGCAAATATGTGGTTCATAATTCAATTTCCATAAAACACTTAATATGCAAGATACTCACGTAAAATATATTATATTAAACACAAATATACTAGCAATGAAATATGCGGACACAGTCATATAATCTCGTCTTATTCTAGCCAGTCACGCAGGTTCACAAAATAAATAAGATGAATTTAATTGCTACCGATTAAACCAATTTCCAACCGCAAAATCTCAAAACGTCTTCTCGCTAACGCCTTTGTTAAAATGTCAGCCCATTGATTGTCAGTACTACAAAATTCGAGTTTAATGTTGCCCTTTTCTACATGGTCACGCAAAAAATGATGTCTAATGTCTATATGCTTAGTACGAGAATGCTGAGCTGGGTTCTTAGAAATAACAATAGCACTCGTATTATCACAGAAAACAGGCATACAACCAACATTAACACCATAATCACATAGTTGTTGCTTTAACCAAAGTAGTTGAGAACATACCAGTCCTGCAGCGATATATTCGGCTTCTGCAGTAGACAATGCAACCGAATTTTGCTTCTTTGAGCCCCAAGTAATTATGCAAGGTCCAACAAACGTAGCAAATCCAGAGGTACTTTTTCTATCTAGGGAACATCCTGCATAATCTGCATCTGAATATCCTACTAGATCGAAATTACACTCAAGTGGATACCACAAATATAAATTAGATGTACCAATTAAATATCTCAAGATACATTTAACTGCAATCATATGTGATTCTTTAGGACATGATTGAAATCTAGCACAGACACATACGCTGAACATAATGTCAGGCCTACTTGCAGTCAAATATAATAAAGAACCAATCATACCTCGATATGTAGTCTCATCTACGGACTTACCAGTTTCGTCTAAGGTCAACTTTTTGTCAGTTACCATAGGTGTGTCCATTGGATGAGCGTTCTCCATACCAAATTTTCTGATTAGCTCCTTGACATATTTTTGTTGGTGAATCTTTATGCCTTCTTTGGTTTGTTGAATCTGCAGTCCTAGGAAGAATTTCAATTCTCCCATCATGCTCATTTCAAATTCTGAGGTCATAAGATCTGAAAAATACTTGCACAATTTATTGTTAGTAGAACCAAAAATAATATCGTCTACATAAATTTGAGCAACAAGTAAATCAGAACCCTCGGATTTTAGAAATAGGGTTTTGTCGACAGATCCTCTTTTAAAATTGTTTTGTAATAAAAATTTTGACAATCTGTCGTACCAAGCCCTAGGCGCTTGTTTCAAACCATATAAAGCTTTATCGAGTTTAAAAACATGGTTTTGAAACTTGCTATTCAAAAATCCAGGAGGTTGTTCAACAAAAACCTCTTCTTCCAAATAACCGTTAAGAAATGCAGTCTTAACGTCCATTTGGAATAATTTCATTCCTTTATGAGCTGCGAAGGCGATGAGCAAGCGAATAGCTTCAAGTCTTGCTACTGGAGCGAATGTCTCGTCATAATCAATCCCTTCTTGTTGATTATAACCTTGAACGACCAATCGAGCCTTGTTACGAACTATAACTCCTGAATCATCCAATTTATTTCTATATACCCATCGAGTACCAATCACAGTTCGATTAGGAGGTCGTGACACAAGGTGCCATACTTTATTGCGTTCGAACTGTTGAAGCTCTTCTTGCATAGCCACAATCCAGTCGGATTCTGCAAGAGCTTCTTTGATGTTGGTAGGCTCTATGGTAGACAGAAAAGAATAGAATGAACAAAAGTTATTTAATGTTCGCCTCATTTGAACTCCCTTATTCAAACTTCCTAGGATACTATCCATAGGATGAGAACTCATATATTTCCATTTCTTAGAGTTCCTAGGCTCATCATCATCTGATGAACTATCACTTTCCTCAAATGATTCAGAATCAAGATTAGTTCCCCATGAGTTGGACTCTGGGGTTATAACTGAAGTTGGTACAACTTCAGTTACACCATCTTGATTCTGGTTCAAAGTTATAGCATCATCAGCTATAACTTCAGTTACCTTTTCCTTGTTTTGAGAAGAGACATTCGTATCATCAACAATTGTCTCAGTTCTCTGTTCAAGGTCATTTGCGGATTTATCAAGTTCATCATTGATTCCTTCAATAACTTCTTCATTATTAACTGGCTCGTCTTCCCTTGAAAGGTGAAAGTCTGGATCATTCATGTCTTCTTCTTCATTCGGTTCAACTTGCTCAGGCACATTATCTTCATCAAATACAACATGAACACTTTCTTCTATGCACAACGTTCTTTTGTTAAAACTTTCAAAGCTTTACTATGATTAGAATAGCCAACAAACACAGCTTCGTCACTTCGTGGATCAAATTTGCTCAAATTACTTTTTCCATTATTATGGACAAAACCACTTACCCCCGAAGCAACGAAGGTGAGCTATATTGGGTTTTCTCCCTCTTAAAAGTTCTAGGGAGTCTTTTTGAGAATAGGTCTAATCATAGCTCTATTGTGCACATAGCATGCAGTACTAATGGCTTCTGCCCAAAAGCTCTTAGGAAGGCCACTACACAAAAGCATAGTGCGGGCCATGTCCTCTAATGTTCTATTCATACGTTCCACGACACCATTTTGTTGTGGGGTTCGTGGTGCAGAAAAGTTATGTCCTACACCATTCTCCCTACAATATTCTATAAAAGCTTGATTATCAAATTCGGTGCCATGATCCGTACGAATGGAAACTAACTTTTTATCATACTTGTTTTGGGCGAGCTTCATTAGTACTACAAACTCATCGAAAGTTTCATCTTTAGTAAATAGAAAGATAGGCCATACATACCTGGAGTAGTCGTCGACTAGGACGAATACGTACCTTGATCCACCGCGGCTTCTAACTTTCATAGGTCCACACAAATCCATGTGTACCAACTCTACTCGTTTCGGTTTGAATGAAGATCTAACTTGTTTACAACGGGCACATGAGTCACACATCTTTTCTTGTTCGAATTTGATTGAGGGTAGACCCTCAACTAAATCCCAAGACTTGAGTTTCTTTAAAATCGTTGGACTGATGTGTGCAAACCTCTTGTGCCACAGGCATGAGTCATCCACGGTGACTTTCATGCACGTAAAGGAACTTGTAGTGACTTTGTTTAAATCAATCATATACACATTCCGTTTACGTAAGCCTTCTAAGATAGCAGTACTAGTACCTTCAATTATGATGCGACAAACATTTGAATGAAAAACGACTTTGTTGCCTTTGTCACATAATTGAGAGATACTTAGCAAGTTATGCTTAAGGCCATCTACCAGATATACATTATTGATAGCATGTGAAGAAGATATACCAATCTTACCTACACCGATTATGTTGCCCTTCTTGTTGTCTCCAAAGGTGACCTTGCCACCGTTGAAGGGTTCTAGTGAAAGAAATAAATTCTTGTTTCCAGTCATGTGTCTCGAACATCCACTGTCGAGATACCATAGATTGTTTTCTTTCACTATTATCTGCAAGAGAATCAAATACAGCTTTTAGGTACCCACGCTAAGTTGGGTCCTTTGTGGTTAGTGACTCTATGTATTTGATCCTTCCTAACCCATACCTGTTTGACAATTCTTTTCTTTTTACGATAGGGTTTGCTAGGTTTATTATAAAGTTTGTTATTGTTGTGACGCACATTAGGTTTAAACGACTGCTTCTGATTCACATTAGGTTTAGATTTTGAAGGTACAGATGTGTAATCGAAAGTCATGTCATAAAACCATCTAAACTCATTATTTCTAACCTCATCACGTTGAGGTTCAGGTTCAGACTCATTGACACTAGACACATCATGTTCTTTCACAAAATTAGTTTGATTTTTGTTGTCGTTAACATATTTAACACAATTATTTTTAACATGACCATTGTGACCACAATAATTGCAAATCAGATATTCTGAAAGATTGACGTACTTCCTTCTTCTAAAATCACGGTCAGAAGGAGTGGATTTGCATTTATCATGGTGTCTACGACTATAACATTCATGACCAAGACCCCTCTTCATGTTATTCTTAGACTGTTCGGTAAGGAAGTCTAAGACCTTTTGACTTCCTTCCCACTTATCATGAACTTTTCGTGCATGTAGGAGCAATTCCTTCAAAGACTGAATTTCTTTTTCACACGACGAATGATCTACATTTTAGTCTTTGGAGGGATTGTTCTTTTTGAAATTTTCACGAAAATCATTGAAACGTTTCTTCAAGATAAGTTTCTCCTCATTGTGTTGACTATTGGCTTGGGAGAATTCAGCCTTCAAATCTTTCAATTGCTGAGAAAGAAAAGAGTTTACTTTCTCATGATCAAGAATAACAACTTCCTTTGCCTTAGCTTGAGATTGTAAAAGTTCATTGACTTTCTTCAATTCTAAAGTTATAGCTTCATTAGCTACAACTTTGGCTTGAAGATGCTTAATGTTGAGTTTTAACTTTGAGATTATAGCCTCATTAGCTATAACTTTAGACTCAAGAGCTTCTTTCTCAACATTTGTCTTGTCTGAAGTTATAGCTGAAGTTGCCATAACTTTAGACTTGAGCTTTTTAGCTTTGGCCTTTAGAAGTTGGTTTTCCTCAGCAATATCAAGAATTTGTTCTTTAAGATCTTTTAACTCAAGACTCTGTTCATGACAATGATCTAAGGCTTCTTCAAAATACTTAATTAAAGACTTCTTAGATAAATTCTTAACTTGCTTTTTAAGTTCAAGATGACTAACCTCTTCGTCATCTTCTGAATCTGGTTCTGAATCTGAGTTACCAACAAGACACATCTCGAATTCGCTTTCATTGTCACTGTCAGAAATTAGGTCAAGACTGACGTTGCTTAGACACAAGTTGGCGACTTCCTCTTCCTCTGACTCGTCGTCCTCTGTGTCGAGATCTCCCCCGCAATAAGCCATCATCACTTGCTTGAATTCCTTCTTGGTTATGTCTCGTTGATTTTTGTCTTTGATTTTCTTCCATGTGGGGCAATCTTTGATCATGTGATCATTATCCCCAGATTTGAAGCAACCACGACTAGAAAGAGACCCTTTTGACTCAATTGGCTTCTTGTAAGATTTGTTGGTGTTGTTGTTAAACGTTTTCCCTTGTGGTTTATTAAAGAACTTTTTCTTAAAACGTCTAGCAAATAACACTGTTTCATCTTCAAGATCCGAATCTTGTCTTTCACTAGATTCGGCCTGTAAAGCCACCTTCTTGCTCTTACTATCATTTGCCGCATCTTCATCAAGAGTAATCTCATGAGCCATTAGGGTTCCAAGTAGCTCTTGATAAGATAGGTCAGATAGGTCTTTACATTCCTCAATTACCGGCACCTTAGGTCTCCATCGTTTAGATAGACTTCTAAGGATCTTTCTGGCAATTTCCTCGGAGTCAAAAGTTTTTCCAAGATTTTTCAATTCATTAATGATACTGGAGAAGCGAGTGGACATGCTGTCAAGCGATTCATTTTGTTCCATGGAGAACAGTTCGTATTTTCGCATAAGTAATGCAATACGTTGCTTTTTGACAACAGTTGTCCCCTCATAAGCTAACTCAAGACCATCCCATATTTCCTCGGCAGTAAAACTAGATGAGAAACGATCAAATTCAGTATGGGTCATGCCGTTTTGCAACAGACTAATAGCCTCAACATAGTCATCTTCTTTCTTTTCGATGGAAGTGCCAGTAGCCGTTCCAAGCATGATCTTATTAGGACCATTCTTAATGATTAGCCAACACTCCCAATCGTTACGCTTTATGAAATGGGTCATCATATTTTTCCATAAACTGTAGTTCTTCCCATCGAATACGGGACACTTCAGATGTTTGGAATCCATTAAAATAAAACTCAATGCAGCGGAAAATAAATAAAAATAAAAAGATAAATGGACCAGACTCCTTGTTGTAAGGCAATCAAGAGCACGAGGCTTTGATACCAATTGTAGAGTCTATTGATCGAATACGAAAGGGGGGGGGGGGTGAATTGAGTATTAAAAACTAGCCCCACTTTTTCGATTTATATGATATGTAATTAATTATTTGATCTTATGAATTAAAATCAACTAATTAATTAATCAAAGTAAGCGCGAATAACGAAATAACAAAAAGTAAAGAGATAAAAGAGAGGCACACGATTTTTGAAGTGGTTCAGTTTCACACGTTGAAACCTACGTCCACTATTCTCGATTAATAATTTTTAGTACCTTACTACGGATTACAAAAATTACCAACCCACTCGTATAATCAACACTATGATTATAACTCAAGGTGAGTATCGCTAAATACTCTAGACTATCTTACGCTAATAAGAAAGTACAATATAACTCACACAAATTCCCGTTAAAGAATTGTAAGCTTATAATGATGTACTATTATCCAATAACGTATTTCACTCAAGCGATTGATAATAATTGATGCACGACTCTTTTAAAAAAAAACTCTAAAAAGAATAAATATTTGCTCAAAGGTTTGCTTTAAAACGATTTTGGAAAATCAACACAAATAAAATATGTAGCCGGGTGAATGTATGTGTATTTCGTGTATTTTACAAATTGTATGTGAATGAGTATTTATAGTAGTAGAATCATAGTAGATCTAAAACCCTAGTATAATATTTAATAAAGATACTTATCTTATCATAAAATAATATTTGCTTATCTTTTAGAAATATCTTTATCTCAAAATATTATTTGGTTTATCTTATAGAAATATATTTATCTTAATATCTCAAAATATTGTTGTAAAGATATAGTAGAATCCTAGATTAGGTCAACTAAGGAAACAACCTATGGAGG
>JAIUZE010071353.1:0-76978 GCA_022085475.1 Heliosperma pusillum | reverse complement strand
GAAAAGTTATGTCCTACACCATTCTCCCTACAATATTCTATAAAAGCTTGATTATCAAATTCGGTGCCATGATCCGTACGAATGGAAACTAACTTTTTATCATACTTGTTTTGGGTGAGCTTCATTAGTACTACAACTCATCGAAAGTTTCATCTTTAGTAAATAGAAAGATAGGCCATACATACCTTGAGTAGTCGTCGACTAGGACGAATACGTACCTTGATCCACCGCGGCTTCTGACTTTCATAGGTCCACACAAATCCATGTGTACCAACTCAAGTGGACGCTCTGTACTTACTACTCATTTTGGTTTGAATGAAGATCTAACTTGTTTACAACGGGCACATGAGTCACACATCTTTTCTTGTTCGAATTTGATTGAGGGTAGACCCTCAACTAAATCCCACAATTTGAATTTCTTTAAAATTGTTGGACTGATGTGTGCAAACCTCTTGTGCCACAAGCATGAATCATCCACAGTGACTTTCATGCACGTAAAGGAACTTGTAGTGACTTTGTTTAAATCAATCATATACACGTTCCTCTTACGTAAACCTTCTAAAATAACAGTACTGGTGCCTTCAATTATGATGCGACAAACATTTGAATGAAAAACGACTTTATTGCCTTTGTCACATAATTGAGAGATACTTGGCAAGTTATGCTTAAGACCATCTACCAGATATACATTATTAATAGCATGTGAAGAAGATATACCAATCTTACCTACACCGATTATATTGCCCTTCTTGTTGTCTCCAAAGGTGACCTTGCCACCATTGAAGGGCTCTAGTGAAAGAAAAAGATTCTTGTTTCCGGTCATGTGTCTCGAACAACCACTGTTGAGATACCATAGATTATTTTCTTTCAGTATTATCTGCTAGAGAATCAAATACAGCTTTTAGGTACCCACGCTAAGTTGGGTTCTTTGTGGTTAGTGACTCTGTATATTTGATCCTTTCTAACCCATATCTGTTTAACAATTCTTTTCTTCTTAACATAGGGTTTTCTAGGTTTATTGTAGTGTTTGTTATTGTTGCGACGCACATTAGGTTTAAATGACTGCTTCTGATTCACATATGGTTTAGATTTTGAACGTACGGATGTGTAATCGAAAGCTATGTCATAAAACCATCTGAACTCATTATTTCTAATCTCATCACGTTAAGGTTCAGGTTCAGACTCATTAACACTAGACGCGTCATGCTCTTTAACAAAATCAGTTTGATTTTTGTTGTCGTTGATATATTTAACGCAATTATCTTTTACATGACCGTTGTGACCACAATAATTGCAAATCAGATATTCTACAAGATTGACATACTTCCTTCTTCTGAAATCACGGTCAGAAGGAGTGGATTTGCACTTATCATGGTCTCTACGACTATAACATTCATGACCTAGACCCATCTTCATGTTATTATTAGATTGTTCGGTAAGGAAGTCTAAGACCTTCTGACTTCCTTCCCACTTATCATGAACTTTTCGTGCATGTAGGAGCAATTTCTTCAAAGACTGAATTTCTTTTTCACATGACGAATGGTCTACATTCGAGTCTTTGGAGGGATTTTTCTTTTTGAAATTTTCACGAAAGTCATTGAAACGTTTGTTCAGGATTAGTTTCTCCTCAAGATGTTGACTTTTGGCTTGGGAGAATTCAGCCTTTATATCTTTCAGTTGCTGAGAAAGAAAAGAGTTTACTTTCTTGTGATCAAGGATAACAACTTCCTTTGCCTTAGCTTCAGATTGTAAAAGCTCATTGACTTTCTTCAATTCTAAAGTTATAGCTTCATTAGCTATAACTTTGGCTTGAAGATGCTTAATGTTGAGCTTTAACTCTGAGATTATAGCTTAATTAGCTACAACTTTAGACTCAAGAGCTTCTTTCTCAACATTTGTCATGTCTGAAGTTATAGCTGAAGTTGCCATAACTTTAGACTTGAGCTTTTTCGCTTTGGCCTTTAGAAGTTGGTGTTCCTCAGCAATGTCAAGGATTTGTTCCTTAAGATCTTTTAATTCAAGACTCTGTTCATGACAATGATCTAAGGCTTCTTCAAAATACTTAATTAAAGACTTCTTAGATAAATTCTTAATTTGTTTTTTAAGTTCCAGATGACTAACCTCTTCATCATCTTCTGAATCTGAGTTGCCAACAAGACACATCTCGGATTCGCTTTCATTGTCACTGTCTGAAATTAGGTCAAGACTGACGTTGCTTAGACACAAGTTAGCGACCTCTTCTTCCTCTGACTCGTCGTCCTCTGTGTCTAGATCTCCCTAGCAGTAAGCCATCATGACTTGCTTGAATTCCTTCTTGGTTTTGTCTCGTTGATTTTTGACTTTGATTTTCTTCCATGTAGGGCAATCTTTGATCATGTGATCATTATCCCCACATTTGAAGCAACCACAACTTGAGAGAGACACTTTTGACTCAATTGGATTCTTATAAGATATGTTGGTGTTATTGTTAAACGTTTTCCCTTGTGGTTTATTAAAGAATTTTTTCTTAAAACGTCTAGCAAATAACACTGTTTCATCTTCAAGATCCGAATCTTGTCTTTCACTAGATTCGGCTTGTAAGGCCACTTTCTTGCTATTACTATCATTTGCCTCATCCTCATCAAGAGTAATCTTGTGATCCATTAGGGTTCCGAGTAGCTCTTGATAGGATAGGTTAGATAGGTCTTTACATTCCTCAATTACCGTCACCTTAGGTCTCCATCGTTTAGATAGACTTCTAAGGATCTTCCTGGCAATTTCCTCGGAGTCAAAAGTTTTTCCAAGATTTTTCAATTCATTAATGATACTAGAGAAGCGAGTGGACATGCTGTCGAGCGATTCATTGTGTTCCACAGAAAACAATTCGTATTTTCGCATCAGTAATGCAATACGTTGTTTATTGACAACAGTTGTCCCATCATAGGCTAACTCTAGACATCCCATATTTCCTTGGCAGTAGAACTAGATGAGAAACGATCAAATTCAGTATGAGTCTTGCCATTTTGCAACAGACTGATAGCCTTTGAATTTTTCTCAGCTTTCTTATAATCTGCCTCAACATAGTCATCATCTTTCTTTTCGATGGAAGTGCCAGTAGCCGTTCCAAGCATGATCTTATTAGGACCATTCTTAATGATTAGCCAACACTCCCAATCATTACCCTTTATGAAATGGGTCATCATATTTTTCCATAAACTGTAGTTCTTCCCATCGAATACGGGACACTTCAGATGTTTGGAATCCATTAAAATAAAATTATATGCAGCGGAAAATAAATAAAAATAAAAGGATAAATGGATCAGACTCCTTGTTGTAAGGCAATCAAGAGCACAAGGCTCTGATACCAATTGTAGAGTCTATTGATCGAATACGAAAGAGGGGGGGTGAATTGAGTATTAAAAATTAGCCCTACTTTTTCGATTTATATGATATGTAATTAATTATTTGATCTTATGAATTAAAATCAACTAATTAATTAATCAAAGTAAGCTTAAGTAACGAAATAACGAAAAGTAAAGAGAGTAGAGAGAGGCACACGGATTTTTGAAGTGGTTCAGTTTCACACGTTGAAACCTACGTCCACTATTCTCGATTAATAATTCTTAGTACCTTTCTACGGATTACAAAAATTATCAATCCACTCGTATAATCAACACTATGATTATAACTCAAGGTGAGTATCGCTAAATACTCTATACTATCTTACGCTAATAAGAAAGTACAATATAACTCACACAGATTCCCGTTAAAGAATTGTAAGCTTATAATGATGTACTATTATCCAATAACGTATTTCACTCAAGCGATTGATAATAACTGATGCACGATTCTTCTGAAAAACAAACACTAAAGATAATAAATACTTTGCTCAAAGGTTTGCTATAAAACGATTTTTGAAAATACTCTCAAGTATGTGTGTGTCGTGTGAAGCTTATGTATTTCGTGTGTATTACCATTTATATGTGAAGGAGTATTTATAGTAATAGAAGTATAGTAGATCTAAAACCCTAGCTTAATATTTAAGAAAGATATTTATCTTTAATATCATAAAATAATATTTGCTTATCTTTTAGAAATATTTTTATCTCAAAATATTATTTGGTTTATCTTATAGAAATATATTTATCTGTAATATCTCAAAATATTGTTGTAAGGATATAATAGAATCCTAGATTAGGTAAACAAGGGAAACACCCTAGATAGGCCGAAATCCCCTAGCTCACGAAACCCTAGGAGGCACAATCCTAGGTTTCCACGAAACCCTAGGTGGCTCAAACCCTCCATCTTGAACTTAAAATCACTCGAATGGAATAGTTAAAAGCTATAACTTGAACTTAAAATCACTCGAATGGAATAGTTACCAAATGACGACCTATACTATCTAATCTTCACAAAGATCTTCAGTATACGGATCATCTCTTCATCTTGATCACAAAGACCCTCCATCTTGAGTCTTGTGTTATTTGAGGTAGATCTTGCTTGAAGCGATTTTCTTTAAAGTTATGACTGGGTAGCTATAACTTCCATGTAAACTTCCAAAGTTATTCCTGAAGTTATTATAACTTTGTCTCACAGACTTTATCAAAGTTATGCCTGAAGTTCTTATAACTTTGATCTTTCTTCTCATAATTGTTGCTAGCTATAATAAGACTAAAGCACACAATTACACGCATATGATATATCGAGTAAAGCACATTTTCACATAAACATATGTCATTATCATAACAATAAAATTGGTCAAACAACAGCTTTTGCGGGAGTGTTTGAATGAGGTTCCTCCCTCGTTTCATGTGCAGGAGGATCTGGATTTGAGTGAGCTTAACCTCCGCCAATGTCGGCGGAAGATTTGTGATGGCCACTATACTGCTGCTGTTAGGGTGTTTTCTTCCTCTGGTGTCGCCCCTACTCTGATGCCACTCTTGGGGCTTTGCGAGAGAAGCACCTGGTCGCCCCATCTCCTTCCTTGGCTCCTTTGCCTGTGGATCATCATTCTCTTGTTGCCTCTTCGTCTGTGGTTTTAGATATGATTCGTAGTTTTCCGCGTGGCACTTCTTGTGGGAGGGATGGGTTTCGTGCCCAACACCTTATGGACTGCTTGAGTGGCGCTGTTGTGGCTATCTCTGATGATCTGATCGCTTCTATTACTAGGGTGGTCAATCTTTTTCTTGAGAGCAGATGTCCACTAGCTCTTGGTGAGTACATTGCCAGCGCTCCGCTCACGCCGCTTGTTAAACCTGGTGGTGGTGTTCGTCCTATTGCTGTTGGCACTGTCTAGAGACGTCTTGTTTCTAAGGTAGGTACTTGTTTGGTTAGTCCTTCTTTGTGTTCTTATTTTGCTGGTCTTCAGTTTGGGGTTGGGGTGTCCGGTGGAGGAGAGGCTGTCTTGCATGCCTTGAATCGGTTCATTGAGGCTCGTGGTGGCGATATGGGGCTTTCTATGTTGCTGGTTGATTTCCAAAATGCTTTCAACCTTATTGATCGTGTTACCATGCTTCTGGAAGTTCGTCGTCGTTGCCCGATTCTTTCCCGTTGGGTGGAGTTCTGTTACTCTCGTCTGCCCGTCTTTTTTATGGGGAACATTGTTTGTGGTCTTGTTAGGGAGTCCAGCAGGGTGATCCTTTGGGCCCCTTGCTTTTCGCTTTGGTTTTGCATTCCTTGGTGTGCAAGATACAGAGCTCCTTTGATTTGTGTTTGCAGGCTTGGTACTTGGATGATGGCACCATTGTTGGGGATACTTTGGAGGTGGGGAAGGTGTTGGATTTGATTATGGCAGATGGTCCTCAGTTTGGTCTCCATCTTAATGTCGCAAAGACCGAGGTTTTTTGGCCTACTGAGGATCCCCGGAGTCGATTTCCTGGTGTTTTCCCTCCTTCTATTGCCCGGCCTTTGCGTGGTGTCTCTGTTTTAGGTGGGCCTGTCAGTACTTGCCCTAGTTTTGGCAGTGAACTTGTAGCGAAGAGAGTGACTAAGACCATCGAGCTTATGGATTTGGTTGCTAGGATTGAGGATCTGCAATGTGAGTTGCTTCTGCTTCGAGCTTGTACTGGTATTTTTAAGCTCTACTTTACCCTCCGTACATGTTCGCCGAGAGTCTTTGGGTCTGTCTATCTTCGTTTTGATGCAGCACTTCGTTCTAGCTTGGAACGCATTGTCACCGCGTCTGGGCCAGGTTTTGGGGATTGGCAGTGGCGTCTTGCCACTTTCCCTTTTCATCTTGGTGGGCTCGGTGTTTATGCTGCCGGGGATGTTTTGTATTATGCTTTTTTGGCGTCCCGTTTGTAGTCTGCTGATTTGCAAGCTAAGTTACTACGGCCTTCTGGTATTGTGGATGCTGGTCCTACTTTTGATGATGCCTTGCAGGTGTTTTCGGAGACTACAGGTTCTACTTTATTACGTGATCCTAGTGAAATCGATGCCCCTAAACTTATGAAAAAATTGGCAGATATATATTTTGCGAGGATTGCTGCTACTGCAGAATCTGTTTACTCTTTGACACCGTGTCAGTTTGCATTGTGGAAGTCCCAGCTTGGTGCCCACTCCTCTGATTGGTTGCGTGCGGTTCCTATCTCTGGGTTGGGTCAGACTATGAACGGGAGGACTTACCGTAGTGTGCTAGGATATCCTCTGGGTGTTCCTTTATTCGTGGTATACAGGCCTTGTCCTGCTTGCTCTCGGGTTTTTGCTGATGATATTTATGGGGACCACACTGTTTCTTGTACTAGCACTGTGGGTGTTAAGCATCGGCATAACCTCGTCCGTGACACCTTATTCGACATCTGCTATAGGTCTGGTATTTCTACGGGTAGGGAGGTGGATATCGGTTTAGTTGACGGACATGGCGGCTCTCTTCGTCTTGCGGATTTGCTGCTCTATTCTTGGGACAGAGGACGTGACGTGTGTGTTGATTTGACTGGGTCCTCTCCCTTGACACAGACTGGGATGACTGATTTTGTGCCGGGACGAGTTGTTACTGGTGTTGTGCAGCGCAAGTGTGCTAAGTATAGGGATTTGTGCGGGGCTGCTGGTTACGGTTTCCTACCCTTCTGTTTCTCTTCGCTTGGGGAGTTGGGTTCGGATGCTGTTGACTTGCTTAAGCGGATCCAGAAATTCTCGGTATCTCAGGATGATGGGGCTCGGGTGGACGCTTATATCTTTACTAAACTTAGTTTTTCTATAGCTAATTAAGAGGGTGGGGGCCCAGATTGTTTCTCGGCTCCCCACCAATTTCTTGTAAACTTTACATTTTATTTTAGCGCATCTTAAAAAAAAAAAAAAAAAAAGTCTTGGTTAGTAATTTTTAAATTCTATAAATTATATATTCAATTAAGTAAAATTAAGTTCAGAGAAGTTAAGCTTCTATAAGTTCAGTTCAGTTCAGTTCAGTTCAGCTCCTATAAATTCAGTTCAGCTCCTATAAGTTCAGTTCAGTTCAATTCAGCTCCTATAAATTCAGTTCAGAAAACTTCAGCAAAATTCAGTCCAAAAGAACGAGAACTTACTGATATATATAAGAAACAAAATATATAACCTTTTCAACTTTGGTGGTAGTCACTTGGTTGAGAGTTGAGAGGAGTTGAGAGGAATAATAAATAATAATACATGAAGTTCAAAGTTTCATGTATGTACTACAATTACGTGTGACATATGGTGCCAAGAGAAAACGACACAGTCTCATTTGGAAAGACAAGTGTTTTCCAATGAATCAGAAGATACACATGGTTTGTATTTCAGCATAAAACCTAATTAACTTTGTGTAATCACATTGTATGGACAATATTGTCAAAATTAGAATTAGAATTCGTACTAATTAATCAAGGTACTTTAATCAAGAAAATTACTGACAAGTTCGTCAAAGAGCCTCCTACCCGTACCACTTAAGTAAGTTACTATAATATTATAGAATTAGAATTCGTAAGGAAGCGTCCTAGTATCATTAGACTGTGATTATTAGTGTCCCTTAATTACTTTGTGTTTTGGGCATTTACTTTCTCTCTCTTAACATAAGCAGCCGAATCCCATTTACGCTCACTTGTTTTTTCTTCTTGGCTTATTGGTGTACTTGCAAATATCATTCTACCCCATCATATTTTTTTGTCATTTACTTTGTGTTTTTCTGAATTACGCACACATTGGCGCCTATAATAAAAGTAGGGCTCGATTTTTGTTGTATATATTTTGCTATGTTAGAACACGTACATGTGTCGGGTCACATTCAAATGGAGGAGGGACAGACCAAGAGATGTTTTATGCTAAAACCAATTGATAACAGAAGGAGTAGTTCCATTGGTTATAAAGTAGTGCAAATGTTGGGCTCTGCTATCATGTTAGAACCTGCAAACGGGTCAGGTCACACCCAAAGGAGAGACAAACCACCTGACAACGCAACAGAAGTTTCATCTTAAAACAATTTGCAATAGGAGGAGTGACCCCCTTGGTTATGAAGTGGTGCAATCTTTTTTTCTCGAACAATGTGTGACACTCAATTGTGAGTTTATATACCAACATGTTTATTGAAGTAGATCGTTGACAAGTATGCTTCTTTCATTTCCCTTCCCATTTCCTTTCTCTATATTCTCTCTTATGTATTCTACAATAACCCAACCCATTATCGTCGTAAGACACCGCTTTTAAATATGAGATGTCTACCTTGGAACCCACTTTATTTTCACTTAAGCCCAAAAGCACAAGCACTTGCTCATACTGGTGGGTAGAATAACTTAGGGTTTTTCTACATGATACCTCTGTATTTTTTCGATATCTATATGCTACCCCTCCATTTTTCGAAATCTACATGGTACCCCTAAACTTAATAAAAACATCTCAAAATACCCAAAATGCAATATTCGGTTTCTTTTAAACGTTTATATTATGCACTTTTTGTTTTCTTTTGACAATAATTTGGCATGCCATACATTAACATAAATATCGATTAGTTAATCATAACTTATTTTCTTTGTAAAATTTAGGTGTTTTAAGACTTGATTTTTAGTAGTTTGGGTATTTTATATACTATTTACTAAGTTTAGGGGTACCATGTAGATTTTAAAAAAAGAAAGGGTATCGTTTAGAATTCGAAAAAACATAGGGGTATCGTGTAGAAAACCCAATAACTTATAAACACATCATAAACTTCTTAATTTCCCGATGTGGGACAACTTAACCTAATATCTCTTGGGATGTTACAAAATCCCCTACTTAAAGAATACAACGTTCTCGTTGTGCTTTAGTGTAACACCCTCATTTAACTAAGAGCCATATAGCAAGACCAACCTAGTGAGAATGTTATTATCTCGGTTACCCCAGTTAGTACATATCAAAATATAACAAAATAAGAGTACCTTAATTTAAATGGCTTAAAAAGCACACATAATTCCAAACTGTATTGCAACAGAATATTGATGAATAATGTTTACACATGCGGAAGACTTTATTAATGAAAACTATACTAAGTATTGACAACGATTCTAATCATCTTTTATCGTCTCGCCCCACCCGCACATCGTGGTCCAAGGTATGTCACACCTATTGCAAACATGTACGACTCAATGCTCAACAAATGGTCGGAAATTACCAAATGGATCACCGCAGAATTTTTAAAAATAAGAATAAGAGCATACAAGATAAACCAAGGGTTGAGTAAGGAATTGAAAGAATCTACACAATAAAGATAGCATCATTTAATGGTCATCATTAATACTCTGAACGCCTGACAACCCCCTCGATTCACATATTGACAACTCATCTCATATCAATAGTGACATTAATAACCGTGTCACACACATCAATAATAATTCATATTCACTTCAAAGCAATCTTAATTATCATGATCATGACACAAATTGCACAAGTCATCATAACATAGCACCACATTAATTATAACCAATTTCCCCCTTAATTCTCAAGTCTAGATCCACTAGTTTAAGCATAGTTAAGATGATTAGAATTTAGATTAATAAATTACTCATACATTACAACTAACCTTAAGATTGATTGATGTTTGGATGATTAGATCTCAAGATCCCCAAGTCAATTGCAAATTCCAAATTCTTCTCCTTTACTTAGGGTTTAAGACGACGTTTTTAATTTTTGTGAACAAAAGCCAACAGAACTTTAAATCTGATACATTAAGGGTATTTATACTTTTTGGTAAGTCCAATAGAGCGTAGGGAAGAATAAATTAAATTTATAAAACAACTTCCTAGTAGCGGGATTAAAAGAACTACACGTGCTAAAGGTCACATGTTGCTCGACCAAGTGCCATAAGGCCACTCGGTCGAGTTCCACCCGAATCAATAGAGTACGCAGTTTTAACTAATCGATCAAGTAAAGCCAATCCAAAATCGACCCTAAACATGCAATAAAGGTTACACGACCGAGTGCGCTTCCTCTACTCGATCGAGCTCCTTACAAAACATGCGAGTATTACAATCTCCCCTCTTAAAAGGAACTTCGTTTACGAGGTTTGCATACACTTTTGACAATCAAAACCCAACTAAACAACAGTAAGGCACATAAACATCAAATCCAACTCAACATTTTCAAAAACATAAACATAAATTTATCGCTTTTTTGTACTTATATCACCCTCTACCCCTCTAAAAAGAAGGTTACGCCCACGAAACCTAAATCATACTTGATCAAACAAATGAGGATACCGCTCCTTCACTGCTTCTTCAGTTTCCCATGTTGCCACCTCGAAACATTGACCACAACACTTTGACCAACACCGTTTTACCACTGCGAGTTTTCATGACATTTCTATCAAGAATCTAATTAGTCACCTCCACATAAGAAAGGCATTATCTAATTCCACCTACTCAGGATTGATTATATGAGAAGGATCACTCACATACTTCCTCTGCTGCGACACATAGAACACGTTATATATGAACCTTGTCAAGTGTTAGAGGAAGTGCCAAATGATAGGTCACCTCTCCAACCCTATCTAAAATATCATTCGGTCCGATGTACTTCTGATTCAGCTTCCATTTCTTCATTAATCTCATCACACCACGCATAGTTGACACTTTTAGCAACACCTTGTCACCTACCACGAACTGAATGTTACTTATGCACAAAATAGTATAACGTTTATGTCAATCCTGAGCCGCCCTCATCTTCTGCCTAATGACTTGCACTTGCTCTATCATATCTTCTATTATCTGAGGCCCAAACATAACAGCTTTCGACGCATCATTCGAACACATTAGAGTTCTACATTTCCTTCCATATAATGCCTCAAAATATATCATGTTAATGCTAGCATGGTAACTATTATTGTAAGAGATCTTTATCTAGTACAACTTCTCATCCCAAGAACCGCTAAATTCTAGTACACAGGCCCTCAACATGTCTTCAGGAAATGTCGTACTCATATTCAACTCTGTGTACCAAACAATCATGCAGCTCTTGCAAAAGGTTTAAAATGAAACACGAATCCCGGTCTCACACGAAGGCACACCGTCCAACTTCACAATATTCTTCCGACACGAAAATAACTGTTAGGAAAAATGTATAACTCTATTTGAGTAAAGTTTATGCACAACTCACACCACAGAGGCTGAATGAGAACCTAAGATACAATACAAAGTATCTCGTCTATTAATATCATATACTCTATTTGCTTCAATCATTTTACTCTTCACGAACAATATAAATGGTAATAAATGATTGGAATGGAGAGAGTAGTACATACGAATTTATTTCCAGATGATAAAGAAGTGAGATAAGGAATATAACATATTGAAAAACTATAGATCGACTGCCGCCAATATGCTGTTTGAATCTATTTTTTACAAAATACATTAAATTAGATTAGTCATAGTCAATTCTACTCTTTATCCGTGAATATGGCCTTTTGTATCCAAATATGTTACTCCGTGCATTCCACTTTTATTGTTATATTTTTCATTTTGGACAAGATTAAACGAATAAGGGTAACATTAGTACAACCATATCCTTTAATTAAGAAAATGAGGAAATGTCATTTTGATAGTGGAAGTAGTAGTTACAAAATTAGAGGTAATAATGGTAGTCCACTTTTTTGATATACCAAATTTAGAAAAACAACGGTTAATTTGGAATAAATTTTAGAGAAAAAGATGATACTAAAACTGAAATTAGACATGATAAAACTTACCCGACTTAAATGACTCGACCCGAATAGCGCGATTCGAACCCAAATTGAGGACCTTGTTAACCTGAGACTCGAATTGATTCGAACCTATTCAACACGGCCTAAATATTTATCATTGTATATTGACTAGTATACACAAATAATTTGATAACAACCAACCCGAAAATGACTAGAACCCGAAATGACTCAACCCGACGCTACCTGAATTCTTGCAAACTAGAACAACTCGAACTGACCCGATCAAATCCGGTTTATTTGACGCGTTTTCCAGGTCTAAGTGGAATGGATAGGGTATTTAACAAACAAATCCAAAGGCAAATCAAGATTGTAATGCTAATCCGAATGCGCTTTATTCGTTTTGACGTTGAACATATAAGTCAGTCTTGTAAAAATGTAAAGCAATGAAATATGCAAATAGATATTATATTCACAAAATCATAACCATTGACATCAAAATAAAATGTGTTATTAAATATCAGTGATAGTTCATGTTGAACTACTTATGGTTGTATAATTCAAGTTACGAATAAAAAATTCTGCAAGAATTATGTAGTATTGCAAGGAAAAATTGAATTTGCAGTGGCCTCACATTTGTAGTATGGAATCGAACACTTATTTTGAAAGTCCTTGGTCCGTCTCTTGTTCCTGCAGACTGAAATCTAAAGCAAGTTACAAATGCTACAAGATAAATAATACCAGAATACATAGTATGTCTGCCAGAAAAATGATGAATATGTCATTTAAGAAGGTATGGGCCGTGGAATGTCGATCCGCTAAATGCATCATTTAATTTGTACATTTATCACCACCGACAACTAAACCCAAGCATATGCTCTCTCATATTAAAGTCAGCGACATTGTAGCTGTCTACGATCCACCCTCCCACAATCAGATGTGAGCTAGGGGGGTTCAAAACCGGTTCGGTTAACCGAACCGGTTAAAAATGCAGGTTAACCGCTCAATCGGTTCACTAAAAAACCGAACCGAAACCGAACCGAATTTAACCGGTTAATTTCGGTTCGGTTAACCGATTTGAACGGTTCGGTTAGCCGGTTAACCGAACCGACGTAAATTTTTTTTAGACTTTCTGCACTTTCTTCACTTTGAATATTATCGTTCATGAAACTCTCCATAGCACACCTGAGTTTAAGACGATGATTAAAATTCATTACTAGATGAACATTATATATGTATATGCCACATTAAAAGATTAAAAACTATGCTGATAAAAGAGGTTGACAAATTCCGAGACCGTCTCAAATTCTGAGACCGTTACCATTAAAAACTATGCTGATAAAAAATTAAAAACTATGCTGATAAAAGATTAAAAACATTATATATGTGTAAGACGGTCTCAAATTCTGAGACCGTCGCATTCTAGAATTTATGAAAAAAAAAATTAATCATACAAACCTGTAACAAATTAATTAAACAAAACCTGTAAGGCTGTAACAAATTAATTCAACAAAAAATTAATCATACAAATTAATTAAGCAATCAAAATTCCATCTCAGCCATTGATAATGTAATTTGTAGTAAATTAATTTTATATGAGATTTAAATTAGCCTTTAGACAATTAGACAATTAAAAGGAGAAGGAAGATGAGACAAAGAGTACCTGAGGGAAGAGACGGATTTGGACGACGCACGACGACGCAAGGCGATGCACGGCAGACGACTTTCGGCCTACGACGCACGACGCACGACGGAGTGAATGAAGAGAAGGAAAATCAGGAAGGCATGACAGAGAAGGAAGAAAGCAAGACAGAGAAGGCACGACGCAAGACTGAAAGACACGACGGACGAACAGGAAGATTGTGAGGGAGGGAGGCGGAGTGCCGGAGTGGCGGAGTGAATGAAGGATTGTGAGGGAGGGAGGCGGAGTGAATGAAGAGAATGAATGAATGACTGACTGAATGTATTGTTAGGGTTTCTTTTAATTTGATTTAATTTAATTTTTTTTTTTCTTATAAATTCCGGTTCGAACCGGTTAACCGAATATTTAGTAATGCTAACCGAAACCGAACCGAAATTAACCGGTTAAATTCGGTTCGGTTAACCGAACCAAATTTACTTTACGGTTCGATTAATTGAACCAAAAAAATGTGCGGTTAACGGTTTTTTCGGTTCGGTTTTTACGGTTCGGTTATTTCTGAACACCCCTAATGTGAGCTACGTAGTAGTAGTATAGGGTAACGCTCGTTAGCCGAATTCCAATAAAATTAGTTAAAATTATTAATTTCTACTACCCGGAAAACCTCTTAAATACGGAATTAGGAAAGATACTGAACTATAAATAGAAGTTTTACAAACCCAAAATTTCGTTTCTGGCTATGCCCCTGCACATAAATACACCATCTTTTTTTTTTTTTTGCTAGAAGCACGTTATTTTAGATTTCTTCACTATGTACTATTAAAACAAAAATCATTTATAAGAAGAATTTATACATTATTAGCCAATATTCTGCGAAATACATGCGCGGTATATAGACCATGACAAACATTCACAATATATCCAAAACCATATGATATGCACTCTATTTACCCACACTCGGATTTTGCCACGCAGTGACCGGTTCAAGGCCAAGAAGTCATGTCACAATTGAAGAAGTCTCCCCAACCATGTCATAAGCTACTTAAACTATTCCCCGGGTTGAATTTATTAGACATTTCTACGTTCATTTAGGTTTGTTATGGTTTAGGTTCCAAAATCGTCGCTCTGATAACACTTAATTTGTAAGACCCCTATTCACGCGACCAAGGCGAATGAGGACTTCACCCCATGTACATCAAAAGATACCATAATGAAACATGAGAAAATTTTAAGTAATTATCAATTACAAACCAAGTTTTCAAAGTTCAATATTTTTTTTTTTTTTTTTTTTTTTTTTTTCGGCAGCAGTAAAGAGACGTAACTACATTATGTTTTGGCTTTCGGAGCCATAGTTACATCTATAGGCATACAATGTAAAAACAAATAATACATCTAATAATACTAGTGTCACTTTACGACTAGAAAGATGACTAAGGTCAGCCACATGGTGGTAGATCACAGTAGATCGGCCGCGAGCAACATCGTCCAAATCATCAGCAATATCAACAACTCCCATAGTCAAACGAACCGAACCAGGTGCACTTACGCCACAAGTGCGTAGAAAAGAAAGGGGAAGGGCGAGCCGAGCAAGCTTGCCTTCAACGGAGAAGGTTCTCCTACACCATGGTGATCGATCCCTACAGTCCGAAGACCAACAACGAAAGAAGTCGAGCAATTTGATAAGATGAGACAAAGGGCTCCTCGTAACCGATTTCCCAACCAAATACCTCAGATTCAAGGTATAACCCACATTGACCAAAGTCATAGTCATAAACAACAACGCCTTTAGGAGGCTCTTATTCCGTAAAAGGTAAACATCAACACCTATGGGATCCGCGCCACACGTCTCCCCAAATGAGTATTTATTAGACTGAGACGGAAAATACCACAACAAAAGATGAATAACCAAGCTAGTCCCATCGGAAAACCTCCAATATAGGGAAATTATTGGTACTGATAAAATTAAAATTAAGATAAGGGACTTCATTGAATATGTTGGAGAACCACTACATCCAATCTACCCAACACCTCAAACCAACCCAAACATACAATCCAGACCGACATTCCAAATCAAATTAACCCATTATGACTCAAATGTGTCCCAACAAACCGAGAACAAGCCACCAAAAGGACGGAAATACACCGGGTGATCCTCCAATTCCACCATTCACAACCAAGACAGAGACAACGGAGAGCAAAACAGATTACGACCGACTGACCGACTGACCAACCACGATCCGACCTCAGACAGACCCACGAAACCCAAAGAAGCCACACAAGACCACAAATACGACATGCAAGGAGAAAACGACCCCAAAACAAACATGCAAGGACCAATCGGTGGGGGAAGGGGCGAGGGGAAGGGGAACACCGGACTAGAGCATGCAATATTGCTAAGGGGAGGACTGACCCAAAACAAAACGCAAAATGACAGACACTAAAGACCGCCATGGTCAACCAGCAGACTTACCATTAGAGGTGGGGGAAGGGGCGAGGGGAAGGGGGACACCTACAATGAAAATCTACGACGACGACTTCTTAGGCAGCGGCGGCGACAGAGGTACGGAAGGTACGGAAACCAGCGGCGATCGGAAACACTAAAGAGCCACCGTTGACAGAAACCAACAAGGTCGGGTGAACGAGGAACTCCGGTCATCGGACGCCAAAGGGGTCAAATCTCGGAGAAACAAAGGGACAAACCAGAGAATGTGTTAATCATCCGAGGAGTGACGGGTTCACCGGAGATGGGCTAACGCATAGCCTCATCTCCGGTGAACGGATTGTAGGAGAAGGAGGGAAGATTGGTGGGTAAGGATGCAGTGGAACAAAAGTGAAGATTTTTTGGGGTTTTTTTTGGAGAGAGAAAGAAGAGAGGGAGAGGCGTAAAATTCCAAAGTTCAAATATTCAAGTGATAAAAGTGGAAATCTATTATACTCAACTACAAATCCAAAAACAAAACACGGGACTCTATCTATAGCCTCTATCCATGTGTCCTCGCGTCCTAAGCCCTTCGACATCCATGTCAACCAATACTACCCTTGAAAACCACCTACTCACATATGACCGGAAATCGTCAAGTGAATCACAGTAGAAAGGATTTTTAAATATAATTTAATAGAAGAGTACACCACGTCAACAAATGGTGAAGTATAGAAATAAATGCACAACACGAAAGAAAACACGGGTGACAAGTCCACGTGATCAAACAAACGCATAACAACATCAATCGCATCCATTATCACCACAAGTATCAATCTCAATCACAATCAATGGGTGCTTGCTACAGATCAAAAGGAATCCCAATTCTTGCTACTAATCACGAGGCATCATGCGGTTCTCTGACCACTCCCCAGACCACAGAATGTGCAAATCCCTTATAGTAGCAGGCCCACAAGAAGAGGCTCCAGGCGGCCATCCGCGTACGACAATGTCACAAAGGATATGGTTACCTTTACCGGTCCCAAAAACATCAATATCACTCATCACAATATCATTGCATCATGTCATAATGTATCATTAATTATCATAAATCAAATATCATCATACATTATACAATTCACATGGACAATGTCTAACATTCTCAAGTCACATCAACATGTAAACAAAGATTGAGTAGATAAATCTGTACTTTTTGTGCAAAACCTCAAACAACCAAGCCTAGAACTCCTCCTCTATGAAATTGGCTCCTTTAATTGACATAACAACATACAAACATATTTTATCCTCTTTCAAATACCCAAT
Source organism: Heliosperma pusillum (assembly GCA_022085475.1). Classification (NCBI taxonomy): domain Eukaryota; kingdom Viridiplantae; phylum Streptophyta; class Magnoliopsida; order Caryophyllales; family Caryophyllaceae; genus Heliosperma; species Heliosperma pusillum. The sequence goes on along the minus strand of JAIUZE010071353.1, from coordinate 59,506 downwards.
TACATATTAACTTGTCTAAAACCCCCAATTCCTAGTCCCCTTTATTAATTCCTAGGTCAACATATGAAAATACTATAACTTTAAACCTAAATTCTCAATATTAAGAACAATCATTATTTATCCCCTAATTTTTACGTCTCAATTACCCATAATTAGAAAATTAATGAAAATCCTCTAAAGTACTTGGTCACAAATAACTAATTCATGGATAACCATGGTAAATCCTCAAGATTCTATGTTAAACTCTCTTATGATGGATTAAGACAAGATAGAAGAGAGAAATTAAGAATAAATACTTTAATTTAAGAAATTGAATATGATTAAATGAACTTGCCCAACAATAGATGGTTAAAGGTGAAATCTTTGATTAGATTTAAGAATCCTTCCTCTTTAATGCTAAAGATACTTTATTATGGTTGTAGGGCGGGTTTCAAGACATATGAAGGTGTAAAATGACTTCTCAACGCTTTGTATACTAACTCACAACTAAACCCTCAAAATTGGGTTCAAGGAAAATAAGATAATCGACCTAGAAGTTCGGTGACTCGGTCGAGTACTAGACCCAAATCGCTCGAGTGGCTCAGTCACTCAATCGAGTAGACCTAACTTGGTGGAGTGAATTTTCTACTCTGACGAGTTGCATGAGACATGGACTGTCTTTATCCTCTCATGTACTTACTTGACCAAGTACCCTTCCATACTCGACCGAGTGGCCTGTAAATAATACATTATAGGCCGTGTAGCGAGATATGAGCTTTAAGAATATCCCATGGACTGCGCCACTATTTCCAAACCCAATCCGGGCAACCCGACCTGCCCGGATTGGGTTTAATCGTAGCAACTGTAGGGTGCTTCTGCATCTCACCCCTTCTCTTGGCCTAGTACTCCGGTTGACCGTCCTTATAGCCAGACCCATCTCGGTGACAATGAGACATTCCAACTCACAGACGTACCTTGGATAGTCATTTTAAGCTTTGATGCTTTAGGCCGTGATGGATAAACCATGGTTGATGTATATGGGTGTTTCCTCTCACCTCAATTCCGATGAAGGTTTGTTAGTTACTCCTTCTAATGTGTAGTATTCATTATATTCTTATTGGCAATGGTCATAACTTTTCGCATTCAGGGATCGGACCTTACTCTACATTTAACCAATGTCACATGCACTTCGTACATCATTTAAAACTTGATTTCTATTTGCCAAATTACAAAAGATAACAATATATCAGTTGAATTTAAACTGTTTGGGTTTTTTGTGTAGGCCATTTAGACTGGGACTACGATACTGAGGAGTGACAGTAATTGCAAATTACACTTTGTCTTCTAAGCTAACGTCTTCTTCTCCAGCTTGTGGTAAAATCTTCGTCTCCATTTCATCCGATGTATTGCACAGTCCTCCAACTGTCTTGGTCATCCTGGTCCAAACGTCCTTCATCATCTCTGGAGTCATTTCATATTAACTGTAATAATGGGAATAGCTTCAGTATATGCCATATGTGTTAAGTTAGTAAACACACACTTGGCCGAGTCAGGTCGGTTTTGTAGCGTTTTTTGGTATTTTTAGTTGATTTATACTTGAGTTTAGTGGTTCGTATAAATAGCATTTTAAAACCCACATAATCTGAGAACAAGAGGTAGCTCAAGTGGTAAGAGCACTCTTACTCCAACCTTGAAGTTGGGGGTTCGATTCTCACCACCGACATTGTGCGCTCAATTGAACCCAAAAAAAAAAAAAAAAAAAACCCACATAATCAGTTTTCCAATCTAACTTATTCTCCTAAACCTTATTATTATCCTAAACACGTTTAAGAAGAGATTAAGAGATCTTGTCATTTAGTTAAGGCTAATGTTCGTAATTGTTCAATCTTAATTTCTTTAATTTGTTGGTAAGTTTAACTATTGTTCATAAATTTAATATAAATTTAGTTAGCATAATTGCTATCATAAATATTCATATGAAACCTAACCTTAAGATTCTGGATTTGAGGAGATTTACTACTTATTAGGCAATTGATTCTAAACAGCACGTAATTATATATTGTTGTGTTATATAGGTGATGAATTTGTAGAGGAATACTTTTGATTGTTTGCTTCTTCTTGGAATTATTACGGAAGGGCTAATTTCCACTCATTCGTTTTGGATCTATGTTATTTGTTTGGTTGATTATTAGTGTGACAATGGTTGTTGATGGAATGATTGGATATTTTGATTGTGTTATTGAGTTGAGGCAATGGACTATGATTTGTGATTTGTGGATGAGTACGGGTAACTTGTTTCCGGGTCCAACGATCGGAAAGGCCAGCCTAGAGTCTCGTCTTGAGAGCCCCCAACAAGGGGGATGTGGACATTTATGATTTGAAGGAATGTTGTGGTTGAACACGTTCGTCGTGTGAGTAGAGTACGACCGCGGTCGAGCACGTTCCCTGTGTGATTTGAGTATTACTATAATCTCGTGATTACCGATTGTTGTGATGTTATTGAGAAAAAGCATGTTTGCTGTGTGGTTTTAGTTCCACCATAGTTCATTAAGGTTTTGATTGTTGACTGTGATGTATGAGTGAATGACTTTGTCATATATGAGGTTTCTATGTGTATTGGTTATTTCTACTCGACATGTTGGTTGACTGTGTGTGTTTTGTGGGATCAAATATTTTATAAAACAATATGCGGTGATCCTTTTTATATTTTCGATCAATTGGCGAGAAGTTAGTCTTACATGTACTATACTGATATGCTTGACTGCTATTGGGGTTGGAGGATAACGCGGGAGTCTTTACCAAGAGGATTGACTTAGCAGTTTTGTAGACTAAACAATTTCCATTGTTACTTTTGGTTCAATGTATTTGGAGATTCATAATCGCTATTTCATTAAACAATAAATGTAATTATTAAATTGTTCTTTGATTGAAATTTTGATATGTACTACTTCGGGAAACCGAGATGGTAACATTCTTGTTTACTCGGAAATATTGTCTTGCTAAAGGCCCCTGTATAAATGAGGGTGTTAGAATACTCGACAAGCCTACTACTGCGCCTCCCCACCAAACCCATTCACCATCCACAATACCACTACAATAGCCTCCAACCATGCCAACACCTACCCCTTTGCAATCCCCACTTCATGTACCTATATTCTAATAACCCGAGCCATGCGCATAATCTTCTAACGCCACATTCTCCTTGATACACCAACTCTCTCTCTCTCTCTCCTCTCCCTCTCTCTCTCGCCTCTTTTTATATCCCCACACTTAGAACGACTATCACGTGGATCTCGCTCATCGGTCAGTGAGTCAGGGGTCTAAGGGTGAAACCTAAACAATATCTGTTAACCTATTTGGGATAAGTTTAAACACACTATAAGTGAACCACGTAAGTCTGTGTGATGCTTTCTTTACCTTATTTTGTTTATTTTATTTGCTCGCATATGTTATAACACTTAGAACGACTATGACGTAGGTCTCGCTCACCGGTCAACGAGTCGGGGACTAAGGGTGAAACCTAATCAATATCTGTTAACCTTTTTGGGATAAGGTTAAACACACTATTAGTGAACCACGTAAGTCTGTGTGATGCTTTCTTTATCGTATTTTGTTTATTTCATTTGCTCGCATATGTTATAACAACTTGTTTTCCGAATAACTTTGTTGTTGTTGTTGTTGATATTAACCATGCTAAGAGTCTAGACATATTTGGTCAATTTTCCGAACCCACATCACCTGACTCTTTCCTTGTTTTAATCTTACGTAAGCTTGATTTTGAGAAGTCATGAAGTACGTACACTAATCTTTAGTAGATTGAAGAGTCTATTGATTCGAAATACTCAAGAGGGGGGGGGGGGGTGAATTGAGTATAGATAAAGATGCTCCCTTTTTCGATTGTTCGTATGAGTGTGTATGAGTAATACGTGGCTTGAATTTATTGATTAAATTCAACCCAACTAATTAATTGTAGTATGTATGTAAATAACAAAATATGTAAAACAAATAAAGTAACGAGAGACACAAGAGATTTTGAAGTGGTTCAGTTTCACAAGTTGAAACCTACGTCCACTATTTTCTCGATTAATAACTTTACTACCTTCCTACTGATTAAATAATTATTAACCCACTCGTATAACTAACTCTAGTTGTAACACAAAGTTGAGTACTGTTAAATACTCGATTCAAAGTTTGAGTACCGTTAAATACTCAATTCTAACTTACGTTAATAAGAACGTGTTTTTTATTGTTCTTGGTGTTCACACAATTGAACGTATAAGAAACAATTCTAGCACTATTATCCAATAACGATTTTGGCAATAATAATTCACGAGTATAAGTGCAGCTTTTCGAGAATAAGGCTTTTGCAAAACAAATATTTTACTTGAAATTATAAAGCACGTTTGCAAATAAGAATTCTAGTATGAAAAGCTTAGATTTAAATGCATAGGAAGCATGGATATTTATAATAGAGAGGCAAGCTAGGTTTTGATTAAAAACCCTCGTGTTAGTCGTTACCTCCCTTGGATAACAAAATAGGTATTAGGTTGAATTTTGAAACCCTAGCAAACCAATTTCCTCCGTTGTGTAACAAGAAAGATATTAGGTTTACATCTTACTTAATCCCTAATTGAACCTATAGGCTATTCACGAGTGACGCGGCCCATAAGCCTTGACCACGCAAAACCCTAGTTCATTGTTTGGCTTTAGTAAATTAAATCACGGTTTCGTCTTGAACATATATGAAAACCCTAGATAGCATGAAAACTCAAAACTTGTTTTACTAATCAATATTGAAATCATAATAATATTCAAACTAAATAAATTTAAACCTTAATCTAATATAAATACTTTTTGTTAAAAAGATTATTTAAAATTATGTTCAAAAACCGTTTTAAAAAATATAAAATAGCCGCACTATATTTCGCAGGTCCAAAGTTATAGTAAGATCACCTATAACTTTGAGCTTGATAAATAAGGTTATAGTTAAACAATTATAACTCTACTTCCCAAAATTACTATTGAAACTACCATTATTGGACGACGACCTATACTGCAAAATATTCTTGGGGATTTTCAGTATCTTGATCATCACTTCATTTAAATCACGAGCTCTTCATCTTGAGCTCCACAAGCTTCTTTAAGACTTCGTCTTTGATCCGGAGCTTGATAATCACCAAAGTCATATTACAAACACCTATAACTTTACTTCAGCAGTTCCAAAATTATAGTACAATGACCTATAACTTTATTTCAGCTTTGCTTGACAAATCATCAATGTTATAGCTAAACTAGCTATAACTTCAAGTGCCAAATCATGCTTAATCTATCAAAGACTAAACAAAAAATTACAAGCACAAGTATATATATATAATATATATAAACATACATGTCATGATCAAAACATAATCATATAACTATATAGTTCAACATAGATGTTGGTAGTTATTATTGAAATATGTGAACATAACTTAATTATGCTTTTCTGAAGTTAAATTGCAGTTTGGTCGCAGATGGTCGTTGTTATCTAATGTTAACTGAGTCATGTGAGATAGGTAGTTTTTTTTCACCAAAAACAAAGAAAACAAAAGTAGTCGAAAAAAAAAATGTAAGGTAGCCTTGTTACAAATATCCCTAAATATAAGCTAAATTCTGACAAACAAAAAACCTTTTGAATAAATCATAAAAGTTTCACTCTATAACTTGATTTACATCTTCTCGTCATTTCGATGTCGGGTAATTTTTAATCAGGTCTTTGACTAGGTTATGTATTTCGGGTCTATCAAACTCTCATTTGAATGGGTTCAATTTGCATCTTCATTCAAATTTTAGTGTTGGACTAGCAAGTTTAACGGAGGATCGTTTTTTAGTTTATCAAACTCCCACTTGTCCCCTCACTTGTCTCCTTGTAAGAGGGAACCCGACCCGTTTTCATTGAATACGAATATGAACCATTTTCAATGAGAATTTGTGTTTATCAAAAGACCGATTAGAAAAGGCGCCTGGTAAACATCGACGACGTTTTAGGAAACATCGACGACGTTTTTCATAAAACAGACGATACTTGCCCTTATTGACTTATACTCTCTATCTTTCTTATCTCTCTCTTCTCTAATTCTCCTAAAATCAAAACAACTAAATTGAACTAAAAAAATTAAAATCGTACAAGAACAACAATTTGACTAAATCCAACAACAACAATTTTCCTAAATCGATTATCATGACGGACGATTACTCTTCGGTATGTTCACATATTAATCAAATTTTACGTTTGTCAATTTTTTTTCCCGGAATCCGTTAATTGTTTGTTTATACATCTAACTTAATTGATTTACGTAACGTCTTAGTTAGTTAAAATTCAATTGCGGTTTTTCAAAAATAATTAGGAAAAAATATCATGGTCAGATGAAGAACTGGATGTCATGGACCATGGCCAGACATCCATTTCACACGTCTGACCATGGTGGGACGTGTGAAATGGAGGTCTGACCATGGCCAGACATCCATTTCACACGTCTGACCATGGTGGGACGTGTGAAATGGATGTCTGGCCATGGTCAAACCTCCATTTCACACGTCCCACCATGGTCAGACGTGTGAAATGGATGTCTGGCCATGGTCCATGACATCCAGTTCTTCATCTGACCATGGTGAGATGATATCGCTTTTTTATAAACATGATTAGTAACATTTTACGTATTTAGATCATGTTTTACTAATATATATTAATTATTTAATGTCTAGTTAGCGCCGTATTTGCATTGAACAGGACTCGTTTGAGGAATTTGGGAATAATAACACCGATTACAATCCGTTTTTTGATACGACGATAGGTTTTGTTACCCGCGATGATGCCTTTAATTGGGCGAGTAGGATTGCAATGGATCATGGTTTTGCTTTGGTTAAAGCAAATAATGGGGCAAAAAATAGAAGAAAAGACGGGTTGTAGGCATCTTACTTCAGATGTTCAAGGCATGGTAGACCTCCTCCAATTGATGATCCTGAGAAGCGTCGTGGGTCGAATAAGTGTGGATGCACTTTCCGTATCCGAGCCGTGCAGAACTACCCTCGGCAAGGTGACGATAGCGGTGCAGTTTGGAACATAATCACCGCCGAGGGTAAAGGGTTTCACAATCACGAGGAAGTGGTTTACAAGGATGGTGATCGTCATTTTGCGGCTTTGGATGACGAGGAGAAAGCGTATGTGAGGCAACAGGTTAAGGCCGGTGTGCTTCCAAAAGACATAAAGAACGCTCTTCACCAAAGAATGCCGGCTAAACCTCAACCGTCAAATAATCAAATATATAACGTATATAACGAGACGAAGAAACTGAGGCGGGAATTTAGGGGTGGAAGGAACACGGCACAACAAATGTTTGCTCTTGCGGTTGAAGCACATTATTTGATGTGGCATGAGAGTGATCCCGAGACACGACAGATCTCTCATATATTCATGGCACATCCCGTAGCCGTGCAGCTTTTCCGAGCCTATCATTATGTTGTGCTCATGGATTCTACTTATAAGACAAACACCTACAAGAATCCACTGGTTGAGATTGTCGGTGTTACCCCGACCAGGAATTCGTTCCTAATTGGTTGTGCACTTGTTTCTACGGAGTCCGAGGATTCCTACACGTGGATTTTGAGGCGGTTGTCGGACATTCTTGCACCTGTCTTTGTTTCCCCTACCGTCTTTGTCACCGACCGGGAGTTGGGTTTGATCGCCGCTCTTAGGGAGGTGTTTCGCGGTTCTAGTCATTTCTTGTGTCAGTGGCACGTGAACCGCGCCATCAACGCCAAAACCCTGAACATCTACAAGACCGAGTGGCTTAGAGATCTTGTTTACTATAATCCAGAAGCGGGTTGGGTACGGGTTATTGATGCAATAACCGTGGAAGAGTTTGAAAAAGCATGGGAGTGTTTTCGTGTAAAATGGGCTCCCTTAGGGAGCTATGTTTTGAGCACTTGGACGATACACAAGGAGAAGTTTGTGCGATGTTATACAAACGATGTCCTACATTTCGGTAACACGTCTACTTCCCGTGTCGAGTCGGCTCATTCTCTACTTAAGTCATGGCTGAAAAGTGCAAATTTGACACTTGATAGTATGTGGTCGAAGATGAATGACATGCTTGAAAGTAACACTCGGAGATTAGAAAGTCACTTGAGGATTCAAGGAGTCGGCCTCGTATAACTAGTCGTTGGTTCTCATTGTTGCTAGGGGTCATGTCGACGAAGGCAATAAGATTAATGGAGGAGGAGCTTCAGAGAGGGCTTGGTCTTGGTGTCGGGTTAGAGGAGGGATGTGGACATGTGCTTGAGACAACTCATGGCCTACCTTGTGCATGCAAATTGGTTAATTTGAGTATGAGAGGTAGGAGGGTCCATGTTGATGATGTTCACGTTTTTTTGGAAGACCTTGGCATTTGATAGTGTTGATCATATGCCGAGAACCGACGATGATGAGTTTGATGGGTTAGTAGTGGAAGGTAGAAACAGTGACCCGGTTCGTCGTAGGTTGGTAGCCGAGAAGATGCGTGACGCCCTACATCCGGAGGACGAGGACGTTTTGCCACCTCCTATTAATGAGAACCCGAAAGGCCGTCCAAAAAAATCCACGACTAGGAACAAGTCGTCTTTCGAGCATAGTCAAAAGAAATATGGGACACCTAGCACCGATGGATCTACTGCTCGTACTCACTTATTTGGGGACTTTCCTCCAGGACCACCAAACGCTCCGTTAGAAAGAAACTACACCATGGGCCTTTTCTCAACTTGGGCTAAACGATACGGCATACCGGAGGTGCTTTGGGGCCAGTTCGATGGTTGGGTAGATGTCGGTGACGATGGTCACTGTGGTTACCGGGTTATATCACATGCCCAACGGGGGCAAGAGGGCGACTACCTTCAGATGAGGATGTGGTGTGCCCGAGAGATTAGGAGCGACGACGTCTACAAGAACCTGTTCGGTACTCATCCATCCTCTACGACTAGTTTGACTGGCTTTGATAATACATTGAGGCGTGCCGAGTTCTATCTTGAGATCCCATGCGGTCCGGAGCATTGGATGTGTGGCGACCACTTACTTGTATTTGCAACCACCTTCAACTTGACTATTTGTGTCATCGGTCATTTCCGTCGCGACAATGGTGAGAAAATTTGGGTTGGTAGTTGTGAGACAATTTTACCACTTAGGGCTTTGGTTCCAGGCCAAAAACCCTTTGGTGTTATGTGGACTGTAAACTACCACAGTCATTGGATGCGGTTGCATTCAAGAGGGCCGCAAGAGGATGTTGCCATGCCACCACTAGCTCCCGCTTGGCGGACTTATAGACACGAAAGTGTCAGTCATCTCGATACTTTGTACCAGAGAAATATCGAGAACTGGAACGCTTGCATCGGATCCGCCACGGGAAGAAGTCGGAGAAGAAGAAATGAAAGCACCGATGAAGAAGTTGCACCGAAATTGAGCTTTGGTTAAGCACTTTATTAATATGTTCAAAATGTAATTGTATATTTGATGAATATTTATGTAATGTTTGTTTTTTTTAATTTACGTTAATTTTTGGTTAAATATAATTGACGTTGACAATACTCGAATAAAGCTGACATACATTAATAAAGTACTCGATTAAAGCTGACATACATTAATTAACCTGACATACATTAATAAAGTCTTAAAATTACATTACATAGAAGTAACGATTACATTGTAGTCGGTTTTAATAAGACTAATCAATGGAGTAATCTGTGGATGAATATTCCTTTGACTTGAATAACTCCTCCTCTAAGTAGCCGGTATAAATGTGGTATATAAAAATTGGATCGGGCGGGCCATGTAATATCTGACCATCACCCTGGTAACCCTCCATAAGCTGATGCAGTGTCATGGACGGAATGATGGTTTCACATCTTTTGAAAATTTCAATCAACTCCGTCTCGATCCTCTTTAGTTCATCCCTTTTCAGAAGGACAGATTCTAAACAACAACATAAAATGGTAATAACTAATTATTCAATACAAACAAATGAAAATGATAAGAAATGATATTATTAAGGTTTGAAATTAAAGTTGACAGAAATTTTACCCTTTGTTATATTCATTTCAGGAATATGAAGGTAATTTGTCTTATAGGGAGTACCCATCATTTGTGGTAGTGATACGAGATTAGGTTCATAACGGTTCATGAAATCCCAAATGATATTATTATTAAACACGATTAGTAAACGGCGAAATATGGAAGGAAACTCATTAACAATTTCATCAATTCTATTTTGTATGAAATTAACCTCTTCAACATCGTTCATAGGCATGATGGTAGATGAGATTTTAGGGAGATAGTAGATGAGATAGTAAGTTTTGTGAAAAATGATGGTGGAGTGAGCTCCTTAAATAGAGGTGAGGCTTGGAATTCGTTCCGAAAATGATGTGACAACTCAACTGACGACTTTAATAAAGTTCTGAGCATGATGTGACAACTCAACTGACGATTTTAATAAAGTTCTGAGCATGATGTGACAAATCAACTGACGACTTTAATAAAGTTCTGAGCATGATGTGACAAATCAACTGACGACTTTAATAAAGTTCTGAGCATGATGTGACAAATCAACTGACAACTTTATTCATTAATTAAAAACTGATAAATATTACAACGATTTTTTGCATAACCAACAATTAATCAGCGTTAAATACATTTCATTAACACTTAATCAGTTGAATATCCTTCGGATGAAGAACCATTAGGCCTATAAAACTCCTCCTCTATGTAAGTTACATACATTTCAAAGGTTTTAAGACTCTGAAATGGCCCCACGAACATCCGGCCGTCCTCTTCACATAGAGAGTGTAAGGTCCTATATGGGACAACTGTCAAACACCTCTTAAACAATTCAACTATCTCCAACCTCACTTTCTCCCACTCACATCGCTTCAAGATGACAGTTTCTGAAAATACAAAAACAAAACTTCAGAATAATTTCTGCAATTTTTTTGAATGGAAAAATTAGACAATAGATTAAAAGTAACCATACCTTCTGTTACGTTCCTAGGATGAATGGAAGGGTTGTTGAGACCGTAAATAGGTCCATGCATTAGTTGAAGCGAAGATAGGGGAAGATTCCCACGACTAATGAAATTATTAAGTACATGATTATTCAACACAATCATAAGGCGGTCGAATGGTAAGGGAAACTCGTTAATTATCTCATTAATTTTATTTTGATAATAATTCACTAGTTGTATGTTAGTCATCACCATGATTAAAGTGTAGTATAAGAGGAGTAATATATTTTTAGAGTAGAGAGAAGATAGTCAGTTGTGTGGAAATAATTTGTTGGGTAAAGGGTTTAAATAGACAAAATTTTAGGGTTTTCATGTTGTGGCCAATACAACAATAATATAAATAAAAGTAAATAAATCAACAAACCAATAAAAACAAATAACTAATTAAATAAAAGATAAGTCAATACTACATAAAAACCAAATAAAACAAATACAATGCATAAATACCCGGTACTAGTTACCCTGATCATGGGTGTCGTAGTACATGCTCATCTGACTAAACAAAATATCTAACTGCTGCTGCTGCATCTCCGGAGTAGGTAAACGATAGACATCTGAGAACGCCCGACTAAGTGCAAGGGCTACCTCTGGCTCAGCGTGGAAAGGTGGTCGCATAAACTCAAGACGATCAGAAGGTGGAAAAAAGAATCGGTGAGAAATATCATCGTACCATCTCTCATAGTCTCGAGTTACCTCGAAAGGCATCGTAGCTCGTCGAGACCGACTCTTGAAGTTCACCAAGGAAGTCTCGTGGCCCCACATCGTATCGGGCTCCTGGCCAAACTCCACATTATAACCGTTCTTCCCTGGACGGTACTCGGTACATGGGATAGGCATAGGCATCGGGATAGTCTGAATGTACCCAAACTGGAGCATATACCGATCAGGCTGGTCTGGCTCAACAATGGACTGATATCGAATATAGCCGGAATAGCGAGAATATCTCGCATAACTCGGCATGCGCGTCCAATAGGGCGTTCATCTAACCTGCTCCCTGCTAAACTCGTCCAACCTAAAACGCCACATCTGAAAAATGGTCAAGGTCGCCCTTAAACCGAGGAACGTGCCTCCAAGCATTCACCCGTGGCCTGCCCTCCAAATAATCTCCCCCGTGTGGCCGACACTGGGGGAAGTACTCGTAAATCCATGCCTGCAATAAGGGCAGACACCCACTAACACCGCGAGCCTCCCGTCGCGATACCATGCCTAGCTGCCGGTACAGATATGCCAAACAAGCGGCACCCCAAGCATACTCTCCAACCTGCTCCAGATCATCAAGTAAGGGGAACTGCTGAGCTGACACCCTATCACCAGACTTGTCCACAAACAAAGTCTGTCCCAACAACAATATCAAATAAGCACGTAGGGAGTCATGCTCAGTCCCTTCCTTGATATGAGTCCTCAAAGCTGACACCAACAAGCCACCACCCTTATATAACGGTGGTCCCACCTCTCCGGGAGGTTTGCCAAAAAAATGTGCCACATCCTTCTTCAACTCCACCTCCTCCCTCGAAGAACCGGCAGCGGAGGTACCCCTAACAAACACCCTCGTACCAGTAGGCCGGATCCCAAGAATCTCCTCCACATCGTGAAGCGTAATGGTGATCTCCCCGAAAGGCATATGAAAAGTGTTGGTATCCGGCTGCCACCTCTCTATGAAAGCGTTAAGAAGGTTCTCATCCAAAGGTGTCGTGTAGCACATCGTCAACCCAGTCAGCTGAAACCTCCTAACAACATCAGCCGGCACCTCCATGCTCCCTAACCCATCCACATAACTCAGCCTCTCGTAACACTTAATAAAGGACCTAGCCTCCTCGGTCTCGGTCCAACAAAAATCACACGTCCCACCATGGTGGGATGAAAATTATGGAAATCTCACCATGGTTGGACGTGTGAAATGGTTGTCCAACCATGGTGGATTTCCAGAATTTTAATCCTACCATGGTTGGACAACCAAATCACACGTCCCACCATGGTAGGACTTGAGGGAAAATTTTTTTCCCCCATGGTTGGACGTGTGATTTGGTTGTCCAACCATGGGGGAAATTTTTTTTTTCCTCCAAATTTGACCATATCGGGATGAAAAACTCGGAAATAAATTCGATTATTTCTATCTTTATACCTATTATTCATACAAATCTAAACAACAAATTACAAACAACAAACAAATCAAACTAAACAACTACATGATTTTACAACAAATCTAACAAGAAAAAAAACTAAATACTTTGAAATAATTAAAAACTAAGACAAAACAAATTACAACAACTTTAAATAAACCAAATAAAATCTCATACAAACTATTTACAAACAACAACCTAATAACTACAAGTTTAATTTATACAAAAACTAACAACAAACAAATTTAAACAAAGTAAACAAAAATACAAGAACAATATAACTAGATCTACAAAAAAAAAAAATTGAAGAAAAACATACCGGTGCAGGTGGTCGGCAGGAACACGGCAAGGGGGGACGGCAGGGGGCGGGACGGCGGTCGCAGGTACGGTGGTAGTGCCGGCGGCAGTGGTGGCAGTGGTGGCGGTGGGGGTGTGGGAGAGGGTGAGTGTTTTAGTGGGTTTTGAATTTGGGAGATAATTTGTTTAGAGAGAGAAAGGACAGGGCCGGTCCTTACCATTCGAAGGCCCTAGGCAAAATAGTATAATGGGGCCCTTTTAAAAATCTTAGTTCAAGTAGTTCATGTTTATTGTCTAATATGATATACAGATGATATAAGAAATCATAATAGTTTAGATCGACGATCATTCTGAGAAGCAAAATCATTAACGATAAACATTAAAAAAATGTTTTCCAAAAGTTATTTCTGGATTGGAAAGTGGTAACATTGGAAGACAATCATTCTGTCGTTCTTTAGACGACATTGACAACCTTTAGTAAATTTTGATTAAAGTTAACTTGGAAAAACTTTTAACCATGTAATTATTGGGTATGACGTTGCAAGACCATTTTATTGTTATTCCGACATGGAAAAACTTTAACTTGACAATTAATCAACAATTCTACGGTACGACAATGTACCCGTGTAATTTAAAAAAATAACCATTTGATGTACTCCATTCGTCCCGTTCAATAGTTTACACTATTCTAGTTTTGGAAATGTTTACTCTTGACTTTATCTTTTGCTTATATTTAAATCAATTCTCCCCTCCTTCTCTATCTTGATATTTGTGTATAAACCGTCTATAAACAATTCACTATAATGGAGGGTGTATAAAAGTTATACAACTTTTACAAAATGTTCATTTTCTAGTAAAAAAAAACTACTACTTTCGTCCCGACCGCCTGTCAATAATTTACACTTTTTTTACTTGGGTGTTTCACTAAATATTTAACAGAAAATATTTTACTCTCTACTTTTTTTTTAAAAAATATTTAAAGCAATTCCCTGTATAACTTGTCATTCTATATAAACCATATATAAACAACTCATTCAGATAGAAGGTGTAAATGTGTAATCACTACTTAGTACGGAATACTTACTTACCGTAAAACTAGCACTACATATTAAAACAATTTGTACAACCAAAAAAAAAAAAGAAATACACTCCCCTAGCGCGGTTGCCCCTCCTTTTTCATGATGGTCCCCACTTCATATTTTTTTGTCATTCTGTCATTCTCTTTCATGATGGCACCCATTTTGCATTAACTTCCCTATCAAAATCTCAACCCAAATTGCTGTATATTACACGCTGACCATGGGCTTTGTTAAGAAGAAGTGGACTTTACTCTTTTTTCTTTTTTTTTTTTAGATTTTCCATTTCTTCTTTTAAATTGGGCTCCTTCCAAACTTGGGCCCTTGTCATTTGCCCACCCTAACAAGCCTTAGGGCCGGCCCTGAGAAAGGAAAAGGGCAAGTATCGTCTTTTTTATGAAAAACGTCGTCGATGTTTTCTAAAACGTCGTCGATGTTTTCTAAAACGTCGTCGATGTTTTACAATCCGGTTAGAAAATGGGTATGACAAAAACATAAAAAAAAGTTAAATCAATACTAAATTTGTGCACGTCATGAAAGAATATATTTATAGAAAATAGAGTAATGAAAGAGTGATTGAATTAGCTAGACGGTTGTCTCCTCATCACATGGGGCCAATGAAATAAAGTTGAAAACCTCCATTTATCCATCCTCTTCATTTCCCTCTTTCCCCTTAAAAGTTTAACGTCATCGCTCTCTCATCAAGTTTGACCTCAACACTACTTTTTCTCTCAAAAGAGTAACATATTGCCAAATCCCAAACACTACTTAGTCAAATCTTAATATATATTTCTTCATTTTATTTCCAATTATTATTTATTTTCTCTTTATTTGGTGGGGAAGAAAGAAAAGATAAAAGAGAGCTTTATGTGGGTCGACAATAACCAACGATGTGGTTTGCCAAAGGCAAGAAGTATTTAGCAAACACTTCAACGTTAATTATGTTGTTAATAATTATCATTATCTCTCTAAGCAAAGTTGGTGCAATACGCCCATTTCCTCAAATTACCGATAATAATAATGTTATGAAAAATGAAGATTTGTTGTTCAAGTATTACAATGCAACTTCATCACTCAAATTCAACAGTACGTCCATATATGATGTCAAGAGAACTGTTCCAAGCTGCCCAGATCCTCTACATAATTAGAGAGCGAGATGGTCTTTTCACATGGTATCGATGTTACATAATTACCACTTTATTTTAAGTGTGCGTTATTTGGAGAAGATCCAGATTAACTCCAAGGGAGCAAGGTTGTTTTTGTTTATCATTGTTATGCTGTTTTTTGTTCTTCTTTTGCATTTTGTCACGAGATTTTTGAATAGTTGAATTCCCATAATACCCCCGTTTTTCTCGTACCCTTTAACGAGTACTAGGGATAACTAGGAAGAAAACCAAGGGTATTTTGGTCACTCAGAAATTGTATTTTTTATCTTTATTTGTTTGGACCTATGATTATCAATGGGAGTGCACAAATGTTGATTATGTATAGAACGAACCTATAATAGTAGAGTATTATGTATGTTTAATTTCTTGTGACAACAAATTTCATGAGGTAAATGAGCTAATGCTGGCCCGTTCTCACGTCTTGGTGCGTGTTAGAAAAGGCCAGCGGACTCTGCCGCAGCTCATTTGGGCTGTGAATTTATTATATATTTTTCCTATGTTTTATTTTTTCTTTCTTTTCTCCAATTAGTCTCTGATCCATTTTTTGTGTCATATAAGAAGTGGCAGCCGTCTCAAGGAAAACGGGTACCATCCGTTACAAGTTGAACACGGATAGTGGTCTTTTCATAATATGCAAGTGTGAGGGTTAGTGGGGATCCATTTACCCTCCCCACTTGCGTACTGTGAGAGGGGCATTATCCGTCTTCAGCTTATGACGGATTGTGTTTGCTTCAATGAGAATTTGGGAAATAGGTGTATGATAAAGCTAACATACAAAAACAGTTTTACAAAAACAAGATACTTCCTCGGGTTATTTTGTTACCATTTTAATTTCAGGGTGTTACATTCTTTGTTTACCTTCCTTTGACCTTGGTCTTTGTGTAAAAACAAAGGTAAACATATGACCGGATTAAATGGAGTAAGTTTTTCATTTAAATAAACGACGAATCAAATAAAATGAATAAGACATCAGAATATATAGGGAAAAAAAGTAAAAGATGTGTCTTAAACGGTTAAACGTTCAAGTGAGATAATTTTCAATCCGTTTACCGTAAAAATAAAGGGAATAATTAGTAATGCATTGTTTTGCCATCCGTTGCATGGGGTGATGACTATATTTGTGTATGAATCATGTCATTTATGAATAAGATCTGGGATGATATGATATGTCTCATGCCAAACTTCTGAGGTGAGTTTTATCAGGGTAATAATCAATGAGTACTTTATGGATAGAAGGTAATGTTTGATGTATCTTACTCCCTATATGAAGATGGCTTTACCTATTTTTTGATAAGTTAAAGTTGTAACGTGTAAAAAGAAGCATTAGTCCCAATTTTGTTGATGTTATATACTTATATCTTAAACTGGAAGTTTGATCATTCAACTGCTCCATATATTTTTTACCGATAAAAAGCTGAAAACAAATCCAACGTACACTGACAAACATAGTCTCCAACTCCCCATGTGATAATATTTCTTGCCATTATATTGTTCGCTGGATTTAAGCCTGGGTTAGGGTATGTGAGTAGAGTAACTCTCTCCTACGACGGTCTTACGCATGTTTTTTTAGAAAATGTGGACACATTTTGGGCAGTAGTGACCACCTTGAAAACATGTCTTTTTTTAGTCTTAAAAAATGGTCACTATTGCTCAAAAAGTTATCACTATTTGTAGAAAAATGATCACTGTCAACTGGTCGCACCATGCGACAATCGCAGAGGAGCATTTGTGATTTAAGTATAATCATGCCGTGTTCTTTTGGATTGGTAAAAATGGATACTAAAATGAATGGTTTGTATATTCATTCATTGAAGCATCGATCGCATTTTATAGATGTTCAATGTAAACATCCTTATTCAACAAAGACATTAGAAAAATGATATAACATACACTCCAATTTATATCTCAAGTAGAAGTTTGGTTTGACTCCCATTCCGTCTCAACTTCAACGATGGCGCGAGTTCTATTTCATCTTAAGTCCAATTCCGTAACCCCTTAGCTTCCCCCCCTCTTCAATTGGGTACGTAGTGATTTTGAACACCCAACTTGGACAAAAGGGATGTAAATTGAGCCTTGCATAAGGCTTTAGTGAATAAATATGCCAATTGAGAAATAATCGAAACATAAGAAGGATATATATTAAGCCTTTCGTAAGAACAACATGAACAAAATAATGATCCAGTTCGATATGTTTATTGCGTTCGTGGAACTCCGCCGGAGGGGATGTCCTTGGTAAAAAATTTAATACTTTTTTTTGGTGGTTTGGTTTTGCCGAGCCATGATGGATGATCCAGGTAAAATCATTAACTTGCTAGTGCCTTTGCCCCATGGGGTGGGGGCTTAGTGGGTATCAATCTTTTTCTTGGGACAATGATCATGGTGCAACTTTTCATTCCTTTTATTTTTCATATCCTGCATTTTTATAGGCTACATGAAATAGATACACATTTTCATTTTTATCAGAAAATTGTACTTGTAAAATGATCTTTGCATGAATAAAGGACTTACGAGTAGTCCTGACCTGACAAGAGGTGCCTTTGATTATGCATGAGTGGAGGGCTTTATATAAGTATAAAGAGCATTTCACCTTCATTCTTGTATAGGTAATGAGCTAAGGTTTCATTGTGTCAAATGCGACTACTACTTAGGTCTTAGGGTCTCATGTTTTACCGTTGTATGGTGGTCGTTATGGTGTTGGTGAGTGGTTGTAGCGTTTTAAATGAGTGTCACTAAAGTAAAGTAACAATAAGAAAGAGAGTTTTGTGATTGGTTAACTAATGACTAATTAACTAGTAAGACAAAACAAGTAATAAAGTTGGGTAAATTCAGATGATTAAAAGTCGTGGTTCAATAAACATCCACTTTAAACAAAACAATTGATCATCGATTGTCTTTAATTCAATTACTCTCAAGTACTCTATTGTAGAAAAAATATGGGTGTTCATCATCCCCTTAAATTTAGTCAACTAAAATGAAACGCGATATTAAAGGACTAAAATTATTGAATAATCTAAGCCAAGCATCTAGATTTAATCAAACAACAACATTAACAATCAAATAAAGCAATAAAGATAACACTCTTTAACACACGTGGTTAGCGATTAGAATTGTATTCTTAGTCTCTACTTAATCTTTATAACGATGAAGCGCATACAATTTATTAGGGTAGAGTTTGTTACTTTAGTCTAGAGTAATTGAACAATTACGGATTCAATATCTAAACTTGCAATAGAATAATAAAAGCAATCACTAATTGATCAGATTAGCAATAGTAACAATAATCATAATATAAGAGTAAGAGATATAAAAAATACTTAAGGAATAAGGGGAGAAATAACGAACAATCTCACAATTAATTAGTCAATAGCTTCAATTGTAGATCCAATAAAAAAGAGTATTAGTTCCTCATAAAATTCTAAGCAAAAGAGTAATTAGGGTTTTAGAGAGTTTTTCCTAAATTCCAGCTTAATGTCTAATAGAATATGAATAATATGATAGATAATTAATAAGATGAATGATAATATGTAAGTCCTAATGTAATACCCCGAATAAAATAAACTTGAAAATATATATAATAATTGGACTATCTGATACGCTGTAGAATAAACTCCTATAAAGTAAATATGTCAAGACTAGTATAAAAAGTAACCCGTTAAATTTTCTTATGACGTAAATTTTACTAGATAACTATAAAAAAAAAAGAAATCAAATAAATTACACTAAGTACTCCACGTGTGCCTAGGAAATGACTCACCAAAGCTAATCATTCTCACCCGTCTAAACTCCAAATTTCAATGGTAAATAATCGACAAATTTCAATTTCAATTTCAATTTGTAAAAAAAAAAAAAATTCTGAATATAATTATTAACTAATGCAAATTTCAATGTGAGAAAATGTTAAAAGAAAAATTCTCATAGACGAAAAGTTAGACCTTTTTAGGTAGCTACGTTAAAAACACATTCTAAATTAATCGTTATATTTAAATTTTATTTAAAGGCAACTTAAGAGATGTCAAATTCGACTTTATGTGAAATGGTAAATAATCGAGAAAGATTTTATATTAAGAATCTTCATTTTTATTAAGTATATTGTATGTATCTGCCAAATTAAACCTTTGTATGACCGAAGAAGTCGTATGTAAATGGGTTGGACTTAATATTATATGTGTTATCAAAGTGAAAGAAGATATATGAGATAAATATTATTGCATTGAGAATGTGTACTTATTGAGAAATCAAAGTATTATGTTGGTTACAGTTAGCTTTTGTAATCGGATTGATTTAAGAGCAAAATTTGTTTTCGTAGACAATTAATAAAGAATTATATGAAAATAAGTGAGATAAAACTAGAACACCGTGTTTTTCAAAAAAAAAAAAGAGTGAGAGAGAGGAACTTTGAACGTATATCCGTAGCGATGCTTAGAAGAAATTATAATTACATAAATTAGTTTACGAGCTTAGATTCTATATATATAGTAATATTTGAGGTTATAACTATTATTGCTACACAGAAAGGAAAAATATATAAATTTTGAGATGACTTTGTGAATATAAAGGAGTTTTTGTGCCACTTCATATCGGGACGAGAGCTTTTGGTGGTAGGATGCAACTATGTTTTTACAATTATTATTATTTTTTAGCCAACTATTAGTGTATTACATATTTTCATCATTGTATTCATGACATTGTAATTTTAGAATTCCGACTCATTGTTCTTTCCCTTGTTTAGTTGATACTATATAAGCAATTTTTAAATTCTATTATTCAAATTGTTTCTCGTATTACGAAGGCTTCTAATTAGTTCAGGTTAGGCGTTTGGAAATTTTCAAATTATGTTGTATAAAAAAAGGGCAAATATAACTTTTCAAAGAATGGGAAAAATGAACTTTTCATTTTTTTATTTGGCTTTAGGTGGTTGTGAGATGCTATGAGTTGTTATTGGAGACGTCTAATAACAAGTTAAGCACTTACAAACTAATGCAGGATTTGAATTCGTCTTTGTATTGATTACTCAACTTCTTATTCGCGGCAGGAATTCCCGTGTTCCATTATATAACACTTTTACTCATTTTATAGATGTCCTCAAAAGACTTTTGTTAAATTGGATTTTTATAGCTTACTTGAGTTGTGAGAACAATGTTTTAACTTTCCATTTTCTATTTGTAAGTTTCGGGACGAAACTTATTTGAAGGAGGGTAGAATGTAATACCCCGAATAAAATAAACTTGAAAATGTATATAATAATAGGACAATCTGAGACGCTGTAGAATAAACTCCTATAAAGTAAATATGTCAACACTAGTATAAAAAGTAACCCGTTAAATTTTCTTATGACGTAAATTTTACTTGTTATAACGGATGTAAGAAAGATAAATAAACGCGTGAAGATTGACAACAGATTTACGTGGTTCACTAACAACTTGTTAGCTACGTCCACCGGCAGAAGGGAAGAATATTATTGATCTTGAGGAATTACAGATTTCAGAGTATACTCGTCAGAGTATTCAGATTTCAGATGACTCAGACAGATTTCAGAATGACTCAGACAGATTGACAGATTTCTGAATGACTCAGACAGATTGACAGATTTCTGAATGAATAAAACAGACAGCTTATGAGAGTTTATATAGTACTCTCATAACAGATGTTTCCTAAACAGATTTAGGTAACCCTAACAGACATAGGAAATCATATACTTATTTCCTAAACAGAAAAGGAAACTAAGTCATGGTATCCTAAACAGATAAGAAAACTAAATAATAGTTTCCTAAACAAATAAGGAAACTAAATCAGATCAGAATCCTTACAGATTCAAGGCATATTCTAACAAATCTCCACCTTGACTTGAATCCTCTCACAGTCAGACAGATGTACCAGATGCACCGTAACTGTGCCAGATGTACCAGACGCACCAAACTAGTGCCAGATGTACCAGACGATTCTCTCCCTTCTGTGTAACACCCGGAAATGTACCCTATTTTTCTAGTAGAAATATTTTACGAAATCTTTTCAGCGAATTTAAGTTTTAAATTAGCTTTTTATGTTTCGAGTCGAATTTAGAATTTCCGAGTTCGTATTTGGAATTTCCGCAAGATTTCATGTGAAACCCGTTTTGAGTCGTCTTTGACTTTTCTTGACTTTTGAGTCGTCTTTGACTTTTCTTGACTTTTGAGTCGTCTTTGACTTTTCTTGACTTTTGAGTCGTCTTTGACTTTTCTTGACTTTTGAGTCGTCTTTAACTTTTCTTGACTTTTGAGTCGAGTTTGACTTTCCTTGACTTTGGAACCGACTTTGACTTCCGTTGACTTTTCTCCTATACAACTCACACTACCCTTAACCTAATTCATTACTCAAACACAACCAAATTACTTCCTCCTTAAGCAAACAAAATCATGGTTTCCCTCTTTGATTTCGATCTTAGATTTCGCCTAGCTCATTCGTTCTTTGACGGAATTCACGTAAGTTCGTCTTATTCTTCCCCTCTTAGCTTCCTCTATCCGTATTTGTAATAAAATTACCGTCTTTCTCGCTTTTTAAATTATCCGTCTTTCTCAAGGTGAATGATATTCATCTTTTATTATCTAATTGAGGAGGAGACTACTAGAAGGCTTAGTAATCGATTAAGACGCGTAAAGGTCACGGTGAAGGGTTAACTCGATATCATTACGTGGTTTGGCATGCTTATATGTTAGAACTCGTATTTAGAATACGATTAGACGCTTAGGAATCATGTTTATTGCTTTATATGTTGTTTGTTATTTAGAATATGCTTGTGTTACTCGACTTGGAATTTCTGCATTCCCATATCTAGAACTCTAGTTATGACCATTTGAAGTAGACCCTTGTTTTGATAGTTCCCAAACTTGTGATTTTTGTGTTTGTTAGTGTTGTGCTCTGAGCCGGGGTACCGGCCGCCTCCCTCTTGACCGGCCTGGAAAACATTACCTTGTTTTCTATGATTTTTTGTTTTTGCCTTGTGCTCTGAGCCGGCCCACCGGCCGCCGGTCCAGTGACCGGCCTAGAACACGGCTGTGTTCTTTTCCTTTAATTTCTAAAACTCATAATTTATATTAGTTCGCATGATCCGTTTATCGTATAATTTTACGTAATGTCTTATAATATTCATGTTTTGGATATATGATATCTTTTTCGCTTGTATCACATGTTTTGTGACGGTTTTCGATATGTCTCACTTTGAGTCGGTTTTTACAAATGTTACGGTTTGAGCACGGTTTTGTCTTGTGCTTTGTACTCTCATTCCCTTGGCTACCTTCCCGTTCGTAAGGCTGGAATGTCGGAACGGAGAGGTATCCTACGGCTTAAATGCATGTGTTAGTGGGCATACGACGACGTTGTTGGGAGTTGAACGCTATGCGTTGTTCGACCCGGCCGTCAAATGTTGTGTACTTGCGAGGTGGTGTTATTTGCATGTAGCGTACCGCTTGTTATGAGGCTTGAGCTTTTTTCCGCCTCTTTCGTGAATTGATCTACCGAATTTGGGGTACTCGGCATATATATTGTAAGCCCGAGTCTTGGATGCGAAACGTTATCGCATGTCGAATCGGAAAACGTTTATTCCGAGATCCTGGCCAGGTTTAGACTAGGACCGTATTATTATCGTCGTGCTACCAGGAGGAAAATAGTCTACATATACGAAATGTAGCATCGTGTATGAGTTCAGGGAAATGTTATCCCGTGGATGCCTGGTAATCATTCTTGCTGGGGACACGATGCTAGTGCGTTTCATTTACCGTGAGAGTTGTCGTCTTGTGTCGTTCTTGAATGCGTGATTTCATGATATTATTCATGGTCATTGCAAGATTGGACACCGTCATTGTCTTGGTTCGTGAATGGATGATAATATGTTGTATTTATTGGGATCATCGCATGACTTGACTGGTTTGTCTGTCGAGTCTCAATCTTATCAATCTTATACCGCTAACGGTGAGATGTAAGCCCTAGTGAGCGTATTCGATTGCCTAAGAGTGTCTTCCCCGAGTCTTGGAATAACATGATGGTTTCGGATTGATTTTCCACATGATCTTATTATTATTTATCGGATTGCCTATCTATTCTTATCGTAACTCACATGGATATATATATATATGCATGCTTTACTTTTGTATTTCCTTATATGTACTTTTGATGTGATATGGCTGGGAGAACCCGGAGTTACTCCCCACTGATTGTGGCGTTCATGTTTTTCATGAATGAACAGGTTGCTTGCATGGATGACTTTTTGGATATGATATTTTGGGGTTCGGGTGTGAGCTAGCGGGCGTTGTCCCTGGAAGTTTCACCTCTAGACGATATTAGCTAGTTTTGCTAAACACTTGTTCTTTGCTAACATTTCAAGAGACCCCGTCTCTTTGTTGTATTTTTCCGCATTTAGTTGTAATATTTTGACATTCCTCGTCTTATTTAACTTGCATGTATAAAAGTTTTTAAAACTACCTATTTCCGCAATATAATTCACATGCTTGTATGTTTTATATTTCCGCATTCGCGAGGGTTGTCACATTCTGCCTCAGATATTGCCCACCACGGGCAATCAGATAGTTCTAACAGTTAGCAAGTCCAAACAATGTTGAAACTTGCTATTCGGAACAGCAACAGGACCTGACAGCGTAAAACCTTGAAGGCAATACAAGTTACCACGCTTAACACCTTTCAGAACCACATTTGAACCCTTGCAGACTTTCAGAACTCCACCTTCACCTTGAAAACTGAAACCCTTACTGTCCAACGTACTTAAGGAAATCAGATTCTTTGTCATTAGTGGAACATGTCTAACCTCGTTCAATGTGCAGAATTTACCATCTTGTGTCCGTATTTTAATTGAGCCAATTCCAACCGCCTTACAAACAGTCCCGTTAGCCATAACAATATCGTCACTATCTACCTGCTTGTAGGTTGTAAACCACTCCCTGCGCGGACATATATGATAGGCTGCTCCCGAATCCAGAATCCACACATCACTAGGTTGTATGTATTTATCAGCAACTAGAGCATAATCATCTTCAGAATTGGTATCTGCTATTGCAGCAGTATCTGGTGCTTTGTCCTGTTTTCCTTTCTTGGGACAATCGAATTTCCAGTGCCCTTTCTCTTTACAGTAATTGCAGATATCACTAGGTTTAGGACCCGTATAAATTGGTTTGTTGAATTTCTTCTTCCCCGAATTTCCTCGCCCATAACCCCCGCTGGCTACTAACCCTATAGCCTGACTATCTGCAACTGTACCGGACGCCTTATGGCGCAGCTCTCTAGTGTGAAGGGATGATCTAACTTCCTCTAGAGAAACAATATCTTTACCCACAATAAAAGATTGCACAAAATTCTCATAAGACAATGGTAAAGAAACTAACAGAATTAATGCGACATCCTCATCCTCAACTTTAACATCAATGTTACGCAATTCTAGTAAAATTGCGTTTAACCTATCTAAGTGTTCTCGGAGAGAAGTACCTTCCTGCATTTTCAGACTGAACAGACGCTGCTTCAGAAGCAACTTATTGGTTAAAGACTTTGTCATATAAAGACTCTCAAGTTTTAACCATAGACCCTGCGCAGATTCCTCCTCTGCGACTTCAATGATAACATCATCAGCAAGACACAACATAATCATCGAGTGTGCCTTCTCCTCCAGAATAGCCATCTCAGCGGTGACGGGTTCTGCCGCCTTTTTCACAAGCGGCGCCCAAAGCCCTTGTTGTTTCAACAAAGCCCGCATCTTGATTTGCCATAGACTAAAACTATTCCCCCCTGTGAATTTATCAATCTTCACACTGATTCCAGACATCTTTCTTACCAGATTCAGGAGCCCAGATAAATCTGGCTCTGATACCAGTTTGTTATAACGGATGTAAGAAAGATAAATAAACGCGTGAAGATTGACAACAGATTTACGTGGTTCACTAACAACTTGTTAGCTATGTCCACCGGCAGAAGGGAAGAATATTATTGATCTTGAGGAATTACAGATTTCTGAGTATACTCGTCAGAGTATTCAGATTTCAGATGACTCAGACAGATTTCAGAATGACTCAGACAGATTGACAGATTTCTGAATGACTCAGACAGATTGACAGATTTCTGAATGAATAAAACAGACAGCTTATGAGAGTTTATATAGTACTCTCATAACAGATGTTTCCTAAACAGATTTAGGTAACCCTAACAGACATAGGAAATCATATACTTATTTCCTAAACAGACAAGGAAACTAAATCATGGTATCCTAAACAGATAAGGAAACTAAATAATAGTTTCCTAAACAAATAAGGAAACTAAATCAGATCAGAATCCGAACAGATTCAAGGCATATTCTAACATTACTAGATAACTATAAAAAAACAAAATAGAAAAAAAAGAAATCAAATAAATTACACTAAGTACTCCACGTGTGCCTAAGAAATGACTCACCAAAGCTAATCATTCTCACCCGTCTAAACTCCTACAGGCAAAGGGTAATTAGAAGCCATGGCATTTATACTGAGTACACAAAATCCGACAAGTGAAAAACAAAAGAAAAGACAGGAAGAGGGCTGGGGATTTGGGCGAGGGTAAAGATAGATCGTGTAGTATCAAGTGAAACACAGTATTTATGACAACAATACTTACCCAATATCAACCTAAATAGTAAGGTATGATTTCAGGACCCTCTGTCGTTATAATTATTTATTTACCGTCTTATACATAAAAGAAATAAAAGGATAGGATAAGTAATTGTTTAGATTATTTTATCCGTAAGTTTTGTATTAGAACCGTTATAATGCTAGTATGATTTCAGGACCCTTCGTCGTTATAATTATATATTGCCGTCTTATATATAAATGAAATAAGAGAATAGTTAAGTATCCGTAATTTTTGTATTAGAACCATAGATATATAATGCTAGCAGTATGATTACGGGACACTTTATCGATATAATTAATTATTTATAAGTGTAATAACCCGCATTTTAAAAGTAAAATATATTAGTAAATATCATAAATAAAATACGAGAATATGCAAAGGTTTATATTGAACAAACCTGGCGATATCTAATCAAAGATACTCGACCCGTGACGTAACTTTATATGGGCTGGCAATTACGTATTGATACAAGGAATCTAAAATGGAAAATAGTTGGCTAACAAATAAAGATGATCAAACTCCCGGAGCA
The DNA here is from genome assembly GCA_022085475.1 of Heliosperma pusillum. Taxonomy (NCBI): domain Eukaryota; kingdom Viridiplantae; phylum Streptophyta; class Magnoliopsida; order Caryophyllales; family Caryophyllaceae; genus Heliosperma; species Heliosperma pusillum. The sequence continues at coordinate 32,637 of JAIUZE010071353.1, read as the reverse complement.
CATACGTTAGTATATGAAATGCTTTAATTGAGAAAGGGAGTATATTAGGTTCTTAAATAGTTTTCTAAGTAGTGTGATTTTCACTATAATATCTAAGAAGAAATGTAATGATCTTAGTGTGGGTAAGAAATCATGTTAGAAGTTTTTCATGCTGGTAATGATATGCATTTTATTTCATCTGAACCACACTATTGTCCTACTCGTATGCTTTTGTATAATGATGCATAATTGGCCAATTGTAGCATTCGGGATACGATTATTGGTTTGAGATGACATTATTAAGAAAACCAAAGCTGTGTACACAGCAGGGGCGTTGTCTCCATATGAAGTAAAGGAGCGTTGGCTCCAGGGGCGTTGGCTCCATATGAAAGTAAAGGAGCGTTGGCTCCATGTGAAAAGTAATGTCTCTCATACATTAATGGTATACCGATATTAGTGTGATGTGAATATATGTTTATATATATATATATATCTATCTTGTTGGTATTGAAGTGATAAATGATATAATGTTTGGATGACCTACTGGTGTCCAGTAGTACTCTGGCATAATAAGGAGAATTCTTCATGAATAAAGGAAACCGTAATGCCTCTTATGTTCGGTAATGATAGACCGACACTAATGTGATTGGAATATGTGGTTATGAAAATAAGAAATGATACAATTTTTGGATATGTGACTGGTTTATGGCCGGAAATATTGTATGCTGGTAAGTTATTATACTCGGAGATGTGATATTAAGAGAAATAATGAATAATGAAAATGACATAAGGTCGGTGGAGGCAGCCGGAGTCATACTCAGCTTGTGGTTGGCTGATCCCGTTATTTTTATATATTTTCAGGTACAAGTATCAGGTGGGTCAAGAGTGAGAAAATCCATAAAGAAGACGAGACTTATAAGATGTCTAATTAGAGTTTTTAGTTTTAGTTTATAAGTGTATTTATTTTATTGTATAAGCCTTGTATTTTCCGGAGGGAAAATACGGCGGTGACGCCCTATAATTCCGCTGCTGTCTATTATTAGTATAAAGAGCTATTTTGAGCTACCTGTCTGTTTTTTTTCGGGGCGTTACAGATTGGTATTAGAGCAACCCTGCAACCGCATATTGAGCCTTCGGCCATGCGTCTAGCGGGGAAAGTTTTTAGGGCTAGTTAAAATATAAATAAATATAAAATAAAAATATGAATTTAGTGAGAGTTGGGTAGATTTATAATTATGGGTAGATTAGATACGATAGGGCCTTAGTTTTATACTAGAAGTTATATTATATATGCCTTGTCCTTACACTGAAGCATATTATGTGTATGATCTTTTGAATTTTGATAAGCGCATATGGAAATGTTGGTAAGTAAAGTAAGCTATGTTAGTGTAAATATAGAATCTTTAAGGAAGACCAAGCTGATGTGAATAAGAAAATAAGCTAACGATGAAATTATGCGGCACCATGCGGTAAAGTGCCAAATGTAGTAGCAAAACAAAGTAATATGTTAGTAGCGTGGAGTTGTATAAATGCCTTGAAATTCGTATAACTATACTAGGAGTGTACGAACACATTTGTTTTACTTAGGATCATAGTAAAGTTTTGGGATGAAACTATTTTAGAAAGGGAAGAATGTAATATGTACATATAAATTAACAAGAATTGTTTATAATGCGAGAGCAGGTTGTTATTTATTTGAGGTTAGATACAACAAGATCAGAGTTATGTTTTTTTTTTTCACATGATAATTTTGTGTAGACTAGTTAATATATGGTTAAGATGACATTGTGATGCTTTTGGATTTACGTACATTAGGACCAAATAAAATCAGTAAGTTGGCCGTAAAAAATTAAAGAAAATAATAATGATCCATCTATAATTATATTAACATAGAATCATATTTTTGTATTAGTAAGATAATGTTTAGGCAAGTACATTCAAAGAGGTGACATGTATGGAGGAGTGGGACCTTGAGAGTGGCGAGTGGGAAAAGAGGGTCATTGTGACAGAGTCACCACTTGGTCGGAAATGGAAGGAGACTGACAAGGTAAAGAGTGTGTTGTGTTCTCATCTATTGGTGGTGAATAACTCATCAAGAAGAGACTCCGAAAGGATAAGGACACATATGAACATGTGTAGTCATTGGTTGTCTAGTGTAGTATATTTAATTGTATGTGAAACTGTTAGGGTTGGATGGATGAAAAGTATAAGTAAGTTTGGCTAGTGTAATTATTTTAAACAGGTTAATAAGAAAAATTTGTACGGACAGGTGACAGGTTCATGTAATCAAACCTAAACAATAACTTATGTTAATAATAATTTCTCAAATTTAAATCTAGGAAATCATTAAAATAAACATACATTTATAATTGGAAAGAAGAAGTAATTTTAAATATAGTTTAGAATAAATTTTATGATCATCATATGTATTTAATCGAAGAAGTGAATTTGATATTCATGACTGCGGGAGGATGAATGGAATGTTTAATCATGTTAGTTATAAATGTTGGTATGTATAGCTTAGTATTGTGATCAGATAACTAAGTTGTGATGAGTAATGTTACACCGGATACTACAGGAAGGACAAAAGGGTATGAATTGTATAGTTGTAGGAATAAAAAAAAACTAGAATTAGAACTATTTTGGGAAACTTGTAAATGTAAGAAGTTTCATTATTGGAAAAAAAATTAATATTAGTGATTTAATTTAAGTGGAAAATATAAACTATTACATTGTGCATAATATTTTAATAATGGAATTTGTAATTAATTTACTGTAAGAATAAGATATCAACACTTGTAAATCGGAAAAAATATAAATTAGAATGTGAATAATGTAAAAAAAAAAAAAAATTCAGAATATAATTATTAACTAATGCAAATTTCAATGTGAGAAAATGTTAAAAGAAAAATTCTCATAGACGAAAAGTTAGACCTTTTAAGGTAGCTACGATAAAAACACATTCTAAATTAATCGTTATATTTAAATTTTATTTAAAGGCAAATTAAGAGATGTCAAATTCGACTTTATGTGAAATGGTAAATAATCGAGAAAGATTTTATATTAAGAGTCTTCATTTTTATTAAGTATATTGTATGTATCTGCCAAATTAAATCTTGGTATGACCGAAGAAGTCGTATGTAAATGGGTTGGACTTAATATTATATGAGTTATCAAAGTGAAAGAAGATATATGAGATAAATATTATTGCATTGAGAATGTGTACTTATTGAGAAATCAAAGTATTATGTTGGTTACAGTTAGCTTTTGTAATCGGATTGATTTAAGAGCAAAATTTGTTTTCGTAGACAATTAATAAAGAATTATATGAAAATAAGTGAGATAAAACTAGAACACCGTGTTTTTCAAAAAAAAAAAAAAGAGTGAGAGAGAGGGACTTTGAACGTATATCCGTAGCGATGCTTAGAAGAAATTATAATTACATAAATTAGTTTACGAGCTTAGATTCTATATATATAGTAATATTTGAGGTTATAACTATTATTGCTACACAGAAAGGAAAAATATATAAATTTTGAGATGACTTTGTGAATATAAAGGAGTTTTTGTGCCACTTCATATCGGGACGAGAGCTTTTGGTGGTAGGATGCAACTATGTTATTACAATTATTATTATTTTTTAGCCAACTATTAGTGTATTACATATTTTCATCATTGTATTCATGACATTGTAATTTTAGAATTCCGAGTCATTGTTCTTTCCCCTGTTTAGTTGATACTATATAAGCAATTTTTAAATTCTATTATTCAAATTGTTTCTCGTATTACGAAGGCTTCTAATTAGTTCAGGTTAGGCGTTTGGAAATTTTCAAATTATGTTGTATAAAAAAAGGGCAAATATAACTTTTCAAAGAATGGGAAAAATGAACTTTTCATTTTTTTATTTGGCTTTAGGTGGTTGTGAGATGCTATGAGTTGTTATTGGAGACATCTAATAACAAGTTAAGCACTTACAAACTAATGCAGGATTTGAATTCGTCTTTGTATTGATTACTCGACTTCTTATTCGCGGCAGGAATTCCCGTGTTCCATTATATAAGACTTTTACTCATTTTATAGATGTCCTCAAAAGACTTTTGTTAAATTGGATTTTTATAGCTTACTTGAGTTGTGAGAACGATGTTTTAACTTTCCATTTTCTATTTGTAAGTTTCGGGACGAAACTTATTTGAAGGAGGGTAGAATGTAATACCCCGAATAAAATAAACTTGAAAATATATATAATAATAGGACAATCTGAGACGCTGTAGAATAAACTCCTATAATGTAAATATGTCAACACTAGTATAAAAAGTAACCCGTTAAATTTTCTTATGACGTAAATTTTACTAGATAACTATCAAAAAACAAAATAGAAAAAAAAAAGAAATCAAATAAATTACACTAAGTACTCCACGTGTGCCTAAGAAATGACTCACCAAAGCTAATCATTCTCACCCGTCTAAACTCCTAGAGGCAAAGGGTAATTAGAAGCCATGGCATTTATACTGAGTACACAAAATCATACAAGTGAAAAACAAAAGAAAACATAGGAAGAGGGCTGGGGATTTGGGCGAGGGTAAAGATAGATCGTGTAGTATCAAGTGAAACACAGTAGTTATGACAACAATACTTACCCAATATCAACCTAAATAGTAAGGTATGATTTCGGGACCCTCTGTCGTTATAATTATTTATTTACCGTGTTATACATAAAAGAAATAAAAGGATAGGATAAGTAATTGTTTAGATTATTTTATCCGTAAGTTTTGTATTAGAACCGTTATAATGCTAGTATGATTTCAGGACCCTTCGTCGTTATAATTATATATTGCCGTCTTATATATAAATGAAATAAGAGAATAGTTAAGTATCCGTAATTTTTGTATTAGAACCATAGATATATAATGCTAGCAGTATGATTACGGGACACTTTATCGATATAATTAATTATTTACAAGTGTAATAACCCGCATTTTAAAAGTAAAATATATTAGTAAATATCATAAATAAAATACGAGAACCTTATGCAAAGGTTTATATTGAACAAACCTGACGATATCTAATCAAAGATACTCGACCCGTGATGTAACTTTATATGGGGTGGCAATTACGTATTGATACAAGAAATCTAAAATGGAAAATAGCTGGCTAACAAATAAAGATGATCAAACTCCCGGAGCACATACGTTAGTATAAGAAATAATATAATGTTTGGATATGTGACTGGTTTATGGCAGGAAATATTGTATGCTAGTAAGTTATTATACTCGGAGATGTGATATTTAAGAGAAATAATGAATAATGAAAATGACATAAGGTCGGTGGAGGCAACCAGAGTCATACTCAGCCTGTGGTTGGCTGGTCCCGTTATTTTTATATATTTTCAGGTACAAGTATCAGGGGGGTTAAGAGTGAGAAAATTCATAAAGAAGACGAGACTTATAAGATGTCTAATTAGAGTTTTTAGTTTTAGTTTATAAGTGTATTTATTTTATTGTATAAGCCTTGTATTTTCCGGAGGGAAAATACGGCGGTGACGCCCTATAATTCCGCTGCTGTCTATTATTAATATAAAGAGCTATTTTGAGCTACCTGTCTGTTTTTTTTCGGGGCCTTACACCTAATAAGTTACTATATCCTTGGTAGCAAAAATAAGAGAGAAAAATAATGTAAGTATCGTATAGAGTAAAGGCCTTAAGGTGATGCGCGTCAAAACTGAAACCTGTCAGTGGGCGGCTACCCGAGGTTGGATGGCTCCCCCAACCTTCTTTCTGTGGAATGTTCTTGCTGGTGGCCCGCCATGGGTGTTGGACATCTCGTCCGGGTCTATTAAGCCGTATATTTTATCTTCTTTTTTTTCCATCTTGTCTCCATACTCACAAAGTTCCACTCAATTTCCGTATTTGTTTTCATCTGTTTAAATTAGGCGGATCGGCCTAAAGAAAGAAGAATACATGTATGTAATACCCGTTATTTTATAAGTTAGAGTGTCGATCAAATGTGTGTGCTTAGGTTAGGATGATTGATAATGGTATTTGCGTGGTAGGTTGATCGATCTGGGGTAGTGCGTCATTTGACACCTGGCTAAATTTGATCGACTTGGATAGTAGGTCGATCGACCTGGCTGATGGATGGATTATTTTTATTTATTTTCGAAGTATTTTTTTACTAACCCTAAACCTATAAAAACCCATACCTTATTCGAGTTAACACTTTCATTCATCTTTTAATTCCGAACCTAAAGCATTAGCAGATAAGAAAGGATGAGAACAAGAAAGGAAAGGCGCGAGACGAAGAGCGATCAATCAAGTTCCTATCCTGTGCTTCATAATTTGGCCTAGTTCTATAATTCTTACTGGTTGTTCTCGTTTTCTCGCTCATCTATCATTCGTGACTGACCATTAACCACCTAGACTGTCCGTTGACCACAGTTGACCGTGAAGGTCGTGCTGAATAAGGGGGGATGGGAGATTATTGTTCATCATTTTATTCGCAACAAATAGGTGGTTAATTGTTTGAATATTATTTGTAATTTAGGTGGTGAATTCATAGAGGAATCGTTTTATTTGCAACAAATTGGTGGTTTATTGTATGTTATTATTGTTCAATGGTAAAATAATATTGGTGTTTTCGATACTTTGTAGGGACGAATTTGTGAGGGGTTAGTCGACTTGCATAATGGGTCGGTCGACCAAGGCTAGATTTTGTGTTGTTTTTGCTAAGTTTGTTTCCTATTGACGCATGATTCATGAATTGTTTGTATTCCTATTGATGTATGATTCATTAGTCTTTATTACTACTAATTGATGAGATGGTTGTTGGATGTTGGTGAATGCTTTGTGAAGGAAGATTGTATATCTATGCTATTGAGATTGTGCATATTTGTTGAGGTGGGTGATTGTATATTTGTAATATTGTGGAAGTTGCGTTGTGATGAGATATTGACTAACACGTTGTAAGGGTGTGGTATAATCGATTGGTTGATGAGATGTGTTGCCGATTAGGACGTTGTTAATGGGGTGTGTTTGTGTGTCATCGATGTTGGCAGTACGTTGATAAGGGGGCGGTACCAGAGTGTTTGTAGATATGTTGAGGAGGGGTTCCACTACAATTATTGCGAGCACGTTGATAAGAAGGTCGAGCCATGTTTGCCTTAGTGACGGTTGGCACCTGATGATGTGAGCGTGCTTGTTGCGCTACTTGTCTTGAGTACCGCGAATGTTTAATTGTTGCTTGTTGATATTGCTTAAGTTATTATTATTGCGCCTATGATATATTTATACTAAACCTTAAGTTGACGCGCGTGTTTGTGTGATTGTAAAAATCGTCACCCACTATTGGTGACCTATTATGATCCATTTGTTATTTTCGCTCAAATGGGGAGCAGTGATATAAGCAGGTATTGTTTTGTAAGATTTGATGTCTAGGAGCCGGGATGGATTGATCACTGGATTAGTAGTGTGTCACTTTAGTTTAATGAGTCAGTTAATGATTAGTCTTCCGCTATAGTAGGTTGTCTTTATCAGTTGAAATTCGTAAGACAGTTTTAGAAAGTTTAATTAATTAGGTAATAATTGAAAGAACCTTTCTTTATTTGTGTTTCGATATTTACTTCCTCGGGCATTCGAGATGGTTACGCCATTATTCATCTGGGAACGTATTGCTAAAGGCTCCTGGATAAATGAGGGTGTACACAGTGGTATCAGAGCGCATGATCCAAGGGTCTAAACCAATGAACTTACTGAACCTAGGACGGTGTGTCTAATAAAATGAATCCTGGGTAGGAACTGTGATGAGCCCTTCTAGGTACGGTTAAGAGGATACTCTTAATTTGTTCCTTGGCCCTCTCAATTTTGAAGCAGTAACCGCATGGAGTATAAACAGAATGGGTAGCGAGAGTGTAATGCCATATGATTATTAATTGATTATTATGATATGAATTAAGTCTATTGATAGGTATCGATGACCATTTGGAAGTTTTTGAGTTTGTCATGAGGATGATATGAATTGTGTGTGGTTCAAGAGGAGTCAAATGATCAAATGTGATGATGGTAAATGTGATGGGGGGATGAAGCATGAGTAATGATGGGATGATTATGAAGATTAAGATATTGAGTATGAGTGATGATGGAATGATTTGTTTGGTTTGAATAATTGAGCTTGTTGTTAATTATTTCGAGATTGGTGTTTGTGTAATAATAGTTTATTGTAATATGAGGCAATGTGTATGGTCAATTCAAAATATATTTAAGAAATAATTAATAATGTTATTGACATGTAATTGGAAGAAATTTGAATGAGTATAACATGGAGCGAGTGTGCTAAAAGAATGAATGGGATATGCCAACTTGGTTGAAATTGGTGACTTATATTAGCATAATAATACGTTTATGTAATAACATTAGATAATGACAAGCAACGTTCGGGACTGAATTGTGTGTTGACTTGTGAAGTTGACAAGTATGATTTTATAACGCAAGATATATTGTAATTAACATTTGTTAAGTAGGGGAATGTTGTGTAAACCTTTAGTAAATGTGTCTAGAATTGCTAAACTCATATTGGGGCATTGGGTCGATCGACCTAGGGGTCAAGTCGATCAACCTAGGCGTCTTAGGTCGACCGACCTGGCGGGTTAAAAGGAAAATTTTTGTTTGTTTTATTCTTATTCCATTTGCATACCTTGAGCGAATAATAGTATGCATGTGTAGTGATATGGGAGTGTATTTTACCTTACTAGTTCTTTCATAGTATGTGCTGAGTGCACAAGTTGCAGGATTGGTGGATTTAACGAGGCTTAATATGTGTAATGCTTATGTTTGTTATTTTTATAGAAAGAAAAGATGCCTACAAAGATACCTCCAAAGAATGTTTCTCCTCCTGCTAACATGACCGTTGAGGAGATAAAGAGACTACTAGAAATGAATGCGGCATTGGCCGCGATATTGCAGAATGTTAACAAGACAGCAAAAGTAGTGGTTGACGCTGCGTCGATGAGTACGACAATAGCTCGCCATCAGCCTACAAAGTATGATGGATTGGGGGACCTTTCTTTACTTGGGGATTGGTGTCGGGAATTTAATAAATTATTTGAATTGTTGAAGTGCCCGACTAAGTTGCAGGTGGATCTAGCTGCATTTTACTTGAAAGGGTAAGCGAATTTGTGGAGGTGTTGAAATAAGGAGTTGATTATAGAGGCTTTCAAGGAAAGTGAGGAGACTTATGTGCATTAGGTTAGTTGCACGGGGATGTTGAGGAATGCGTTTGTGCTGAGTACATTCGAAATAAGATGAGATGTGATTTTGACTCATTTAAGATGACGAGTGAGATGACGGTGGAGGAGTACCATAACCGCTTTATGGAATTAGCTAAGTATGTATCAGATTTGAAGTGAATAATGAGATCTTATCTGTGAGGCTCAAAATGGGTATATTAGTAAGGATAATAAAGAGGCTAGCTTGCAGTTGGCCGGGGAGCCGACTAGTGTGAACGAGGTATATCAGAGAGCAGGACATGCCGAGAGGATAGCTTGCATACTAAAAGAACATAAGCAAGGGAAGGGGGAGAAGAGGAAGAGTGAGACTATTAGTGAAGGGCGAGAAGCAAGTATGAAAACCAACTCTACTAAATCTAAGCCAAATTTAACTTGAGGGTTTAGTTATGGGGGTGGGGTGAAACAATCAAGGTGGTAACTGGAGTCAAAGGGAGAGGTCCAATTTTCAAGTAAAGGTGCTATAATTGTGACAAGTTAGGCCATCGAGCTTTAAAATGTATAAGTAGACCTAAGGGTGGTAATGGGAGTGGCGGTTCAGGGATCTATCGTACCCTAGCGCCAAGTGTGGGAAGTAACATGCATATGGGTCAATGGAGTAATCAAAGAAGCTTCAAAAACAACACTCAAGGTAATGAAGGAGGTAGGTACCAGATGCAAGCAATGGTGGCAACCCGAGTAATGACGGGAAGTCATTTAGGGTAGCTAGTATGGTGCACGAGAATAGGGAGAAGGGTAATTAAATTTGATTAATAAGTTATTGTATAGTTTGACTGATTAGATGGATTTAGGCGATTAATTTTTGTGTGCTTTGGAAAGTCTATTAGTATTTCAATATAGTATTGACTAGGAAACTTCGGGACGAAGTATATTTTTAGGACTATAGAATGTAATATTACTAAAATTTATGTGAGTTTACATTAAATTTGCTTATGTTTTCTATAAATTTCCTCATGTGTTGTGTGATTATTACAATTTACTTATGTGTGCTTTATAAGATATAATGTTAATAAGTTGGTAATGATTGATAAATGATAGAATGAATTGAAGAGTTGATGTTGGAATGATTGAGTTTATAGAACGATGGTTGTGTTAGTGAGGTGTGGTGTGCGCGAACTTCGGGACGAAATACCTTTGAAGGGGGAAGAATGTTATACATGTCATTTTATATGCTAGAGTGTCGACCAAGTTTATGGGCACGAGTTAGGGTGAATAATAATGGTATTTGCGTGGTAGGTCGATCGACTTGGGGTAGTGGGTCGGTCGACCTGGGTAGTAGGTCGATCGACCAGGCTCACGAATGGGCTATTTTTACTTATTTTCTAATTATTCTTATTTTACCCTAAACCTATAAATACCCATACCTTATTTCAGTTAACGCTTTCATTCATCTTCCAATTTCTAAACCTATAAGAGAGAAAAGATGAAGAGAACAAGAAGTGAGACGCGTGAGACGGAGAGCGATCGATCAAGTTCTTCTCCTATTATTTGTAAGTTGGCTTAGATCTATAATTTTAAGTAGTTATTTCCATTTTCTCGATCATCTATTAATCGTGACAAATCACTGAACCACCTAGACTGTTCGTTGACCATTTTTGACCGTGAAGGTTGACCATAATCATGGGGAATATGAGATTATCGTTCCTCGTTTGATTCACACCGAATTGGCGGTTAATTTTGTATGTGATTATTATTTGTTATTTAGGTGGTGAATTCATTGAGGAATAGTTCAAAATTGTTGTGTGGCTTGTGCGTAATGAATTACAAAAGGTAGGAATATCCTACTCAATCACATTCCTATAATTGTTGTTGTTCAATGGTTAAACAATATTGGTGTTGTCGATACTTTGAAGGCACGAATTTGTGAGGGGTCGGTCGACCTATCTATGGGGTCGGTCGACCTAGGCCAGATTTTGGGTTGTTTTTGCTAAGTTTGTTTCCTATTGACGCATATTACATTAATCGTTTGTATTGTTATTGATGTATGATTAATTAGTCCTTATTACTACTAATTGATGAGATTGTTTTTAGATATTGGTGAATGCGTAGTGAAGGGTGATTATATATATGCTATTGAGTTTGTGCTTATGTGTTGCGATGGGTGATTGTATATTTGTAATACTGTGGACGTTGTGTTGTGATAAGACATTGGTTGACACGTTGTATGGGGGTGGTGCAATTGATTGGTTGATGAGATGTGATGCCGATTAGTACGTTCTTAAGGGGGGGGGGGGGGGGTAATCTATCTTGGCGTTATGTGGATAAATGTGCGGTAGCATATTGATTGTAGATAAGTTGAGGAGGGAGCTGTACTACAATGACCGCGAGCACGTTGACAAGGGGGTAATGCCATGTTTGCATTAGTGACGGTTGGTAGGGCTGAGCATAACCGGTTATCCGCTCCGGCTTTGCAAACCGGAGCGGATAACCGGTTTCAAAAATCATTTTTTTGCAAAACCGGATCCGAACTGGATTTTTTTGGTTTACCGGTTTTTAAAAAAATTTAAAACCGAAACCGAAAACCGGTTTATCCGCATCTGTTTTCATAACCGGTTTTTCATCTTTTTAGGTAATAACCCTATTTCATTTCAACTTCTTTATTGATTTGCTGACTTACTTTTTTACTGATTTATGGACACTTGAAAAATGAAAGGGGGATTTGAGATTTTTATTGTTTGACCGACTGTTTGCTTGAAAAATTGAGTATTTTTTTTTTTACTAAAAAAAATAAACCGGCTCATAAACCTGTACCTGGTTTGAATTTTCTATGAACCGAATCCGCTCCGGTTTTTCATCCAAAAATCCGGTTCGGTTAACCGAACCGGAAAAAAAAACTGAAAATCCGGAGCCCATTTTTCGGTTAAAAAATTCGGTTCGGACTTTTTTGCTCAGCCCTAACGGTTGGCACGTGATGACGTGACCGTGCGTGTTGGGCTACTTGTGTTGATTACCGTGAATGATTGATTGTTGTTTGTTGATATTGCTTAAGTTATTACTATTATGAGTATATTTCTAGTCAACCTAGTGTGTATATTTTTAGTCAACCTTTGGTTGACGCGTGTGTGTTTCCATTTGTAAATATTGTCACTCAAACTTCTGTTGGTGACCTGTTATGATCCATTTGTTATTTCCATTCAAACGGGGAGCAGTGAGTTAAGCAGGTATTGTTTTGTGAGATTTGAGGGCTTGGAGCTTGGGCGAATTAATCACTGGAGTAATTGTCTGCCACTTTAGTTTAATGATTAAGTTAATAATTAGTCTTCCGCTATAGTAGTTAATCTTTATTATTTTATCAGTTGAAATTTGTAAGACAGTTTAAGACATTGTAATTAATTATGAGATTTAATTATAAGTACCTTTCATTATTTGTCTTTCGATATTTACTTTCTCAAACAACCGTGATGGTAACGCCCTTGTTTGTTTGGGAAGGTCTTGCTAAACATATTTGTATAAATGGTGGTGTTACAATTTATATGCATTCCGCCATATAAAACCCCGCTTTTGGCTCTTTATTTAAAACTTAATCGACCGTTATATTGTGTACTAAACCCGTCTTATTAACCTCTCCACACTTAGAAATTTACTCGTCTTTGAGTAACATCAAAGGAGTCATTACAAATTCATACCATCATTGGCCCTCTAAAGTGCATAGAAGCTAACAAGACTTACAATAAACTCTGGTACAGTCTCAAAATAGGAAATGAACATAAAATATATCGGAAGAATTTTTTTTTTTTACTGTAGACTATTCATCATTTTATTCAAACTCATTCTACTGCCAATGGCACGCTACTCATTTTTTCATTTTACCTAGAACGCCCTTTCGGGTTTTCACTCTGCTTTGACCACATCCCATTTTTCCCTAGGCGCCATTTCGGTTTTTCACCTAGACGGGATATATTTTTTTTGTTTGAAATATATAGCGAAAATAAACACACGACACAAGTAAAAATGATTACAAATCATTGATTATGTTCCCCTCACTTGAATGAACCATTATCCTCATTGTTGCAAGGACATAATAAAGGGGAAAAAAAAAACCTCAACGTGGAAAACTTCAGACGGCGAAAAATATCCTCTAGGGCTAAACACCGCATGCATATATAAAGCCACACAACATATCTCCTCCCAACACTTGGTTATTAGCATCCTCCAAATCACAATCATAGAGATGCGTGCCTAATTTATACGTTTATTTCACCATTTTGCACGCATTTCTATGCCATTTTGAGTAGCGAAAGCTACTATTCTTCCTTATTTCGGCTACTTTGGGTACCTCTTTGTTTCGTACTAGTTGTTGGCCAAAAAGGAGCGAAAACAAGCTAAATCATGTCCTTGTGTTGCATTCCGGATGCTAATGAAGTTATGCTTGGGAACCGTCACTTTGGGATGCATCAGAACGAGAGAGAATGCGCTCAAATGGAGTGAAAACTGGCGTGCAGTTCTGTAGTTTAGTCGATCAACAACCATTCTAGTCGATCAACATGTGCTGTTTAGTCGATCGACTGCCCTTATGGTCGATCGACTGCCCTTTTGGTCGATCGACTATTTTTAAGCCTAAGTTGACAAATTTCTTCACTTTAGTGGATCGACAGGTGCCATTTAGTTGATCGAGTGCTTTTAGCTTTAGCCGAAAATTAAATTCGCTGTTTGGCCCATTAGTTTTAATAATTTCAGAGTTTAGTATTTAAGCTTTGTAAAATAGAATTATTAGGGTATCTTTACACTGTAAAACTTTGTTCGACGTTTCTTTAGCTAGTATATTTGGATCTAAAACTTGGAAATCTTTCCTCTAATTTCCCTTGGTATTGAATCTTGATCTTTTAATCCTAATATCCTCTACTTTATTTCTTTCTTGGTTATTTGTCCTTATTCTTAATTTACTAGATTGTTAATTGTTATTCATCTTCTTCTATCATGTTTAACTCAGTTATTAACGTTATTGTTGATTTCGTTAGATCTTTTATGCGTAGTTAATTCTTCTATGCTAGGATTTAGTGTAATCACAATTATGTGACGGTATATTGTAGGATTATTAGTTCTTGCATAATAAATGGTTTGTATTGTTAATTGTTATATTAATTTGCAGTAAATTGGTTAAATGCATGTGATCGATTTACTAATATGTTAGACCTGGACCTAGATCGTAAGATATGGAAAAGGTAGAGACTTGTAGCGAACAATAGAATACACTATGTAGAGCGAAAGTTATATTAGTGCTTCTAGGGTAAATAGTAGACTGAAAGGAAATATCCATTAGCCTTCAAACCATGTTTATGTCGACCTTTTGATTTTCCATTGACCGTTGTTGACAGTGGTAACTCGATATTCTAGTCTTTTCTCCTATTATATTTGAATCTACTTTACTCTTTTTATTTCTCTTCCCTTCACTACTTTTAGTTTAAAACTAAACAATCAAAACCCCCAATTTGTTATTTAGACAAACTATTCATTAGAAAATAGAATTTCTTTAGTCTCCCTGTGGATACGATCCCGACTACCTTTACTGCATTAGTGTAGGCATGTTGGTTATCTTTGATTAGGTATGCGATATAGCCTATTACACAACAAGGCCAATCAAAAAACAAGAGTAATTATAGAAGACTAACACGCCTTATTACTCCGACCCTAATCGAATCAAATACCAAATGGCACAAGGGAAACAAAGAAAATACAACACAAGCTATTTGTTCTTACCTATACACCCTAATCCAAATCAATCAATCATCACTTCTAACTGTATTAGAAAGGTTCCCACAACAACACATCGTGGTTACACCACGCCATAGCCTCTATCTTACCCAATCTGAGCTTATATGTCTCCCTTGTTATGTAACCAACAACATAAATATGCAATAGTAGCTCAAGGGGTTCAGATTCTTTATCGTTTTTTTAGGTTTTTTCCCCAAAGATTTTCCACAGAAATCTACGGGCCACCTTCCAGAATCGTTTTTGTTTAACGTCGTTGGCTCGCCATCTCGCGAAGTGGTAAACCACCCGTCTTAAGATTAGAATGAATTCTTACTGTAACTTACCAATTAACCCTTGAAGAACGACCCGAATGCCTTCTCATGCGCAGAACAACTCAATGCGCTTAGTAACCGGTCAAAAAAAGTTGTATACATGTTAGAAAAATGATAGTATGAGGTACAAATGAATTGACACCACAAATAAACAATCGAGACACAACCAAACAACACATTTGTTTCCGACCCTCCAAGTTCAAACAATGAACTTGTGTCAAAATACGCCTGTTTAAATGATGGGTTTTTCAGGGGTAGGGTCAAATTGGCAAAGAGGTAGACACAATATTTTTGAGTAATTAACACCAGAGGAGCCTCAAAAGGCATTATGGGTGGTTCTGTCGTCTGAAAGAAAAACTCATTAAACATGTATTCCTCTAATCTCCTAACACTATCATTCTCCTTGTATTCCATGGTCAGATGCTCACTATTCGTCTTTTGGACAATAAAAAAACGATTATTTCTCAATTCTCCTAACCCGCTCACATACACTCCCTCTTGATAATTCTCATCCAACACATTTGAAGAATCATCAATAGTTAAGACACCACTCAAATCAGTGTAGAAAAAATCATCAATAACCACATGTATTATTTCATTATAAGAGCGAGATGAGTCAATAGCCTTAGAGACATGTGAATGAGGTTAGGAATGTATCACATAATATTCATCCTCCTCCTAATCATCATCACTTTAGACATCACTCTCGTTATAAAACTGTTTCATATCAGGTTCAAGGGAAACGGGGTCATGAATCTTATCAACATGTTCAGCTTGCCACTTAATTAATAGAATAAGAATCAACTTCTTCTTTTGTCACAAGCATATCAAAAAGTCAATTAGTCACTTGTTCAGCACGGTCCTCTAAATCTTTAATAACTAGGTTCGTCTCATATGTGGAGTAAGTAACATTAACACAAGCACAATTCACATAAGCCATAATAGAACGTATCATATCCTCGGTAGACAGAACAAAGTTATAATGACAATCGAAAGCATCAAAATAATAGAGTAGAGATTGTCTATGTAATGAATTATACTGCTCCCATTCTTTAGTTTCACGAGCCAAGTATTAAAAAGGTTCACAATTTTCCTCATAGCTTTACCCGTTAATAAACTCTCCCCCACGCAAAGAATTCAGATGACAAAGTGTCTCTTTATTTAGACCAACATAAATTACATGACAAAGTTCCAGGTATCATAAGGATAACGACACCTAATAACATTGTAACACCCGGAAATGTACCCTATTTTTCTAGTAGAAATATTTTACGAAATCTTTTCAGCGAATTTAAGTTTTAAATTAGCTTTTTATGTTTCGAGTCGAATTTAGAATTTCCGAGTTCGTATTTGGAATTTCTGCGAGATTTCATGAAAATCCCGTCTTAAGGCGAGTTTGACTTTTCTTGACTTTTGAGTCGAGTTAGACTTTTCTTGACTTTTGAGTCGAGTTTGACTTTTCTTGAATTTTAAGTCGTCTTTGACTTTTCTTGAATTTTAAGTCGTCTTTGACTTTTCTTGAATTCTAAGTCGTCTTTGAATTTTCTTGACTTTTAAGCCGTCTTTGACTTTTGTTGACTTTTCCCTTATAAAGCTCATACTACCACTTATCCTATTTTCATTCACACAAACACAACATTACTTCATCACTAAGAAACCCAAATGGAAACCCTTGCCTCCATTTTCATCCGATCTTACATTCATCATATCTCCTTCGTTTCTTATTGGAATTCACGTAATTTCGTCTCATTCTTCCCCTCTTAGCTTCCTCTATCCGTATTGGTAATAAAATTACCGTCTTTCTCGCTTTTTAAATTATCCGTCTTTCTTAAGATGAATTTTATTCATCTTTTATTACCTATTTGTAGGTGGAGACTACTAGGAAGGATTAGTAATCGATTAAAGACGCGTAAAGGTAACGGTGAAGGGTTACTCGGTATCATTTACGTGTTTTGCATGCTTTATATGTTAGAAATCGTATTTAGAATACGATTAGAAGCTTAGGAATCATGTTATGATTTATGATTGTTGTTATTTGCTGATTGTTGATGATGAATATTGATTGTTGATAATTATTAGAAGTGAATTAGGAGAATTGAAAATGATAGGAATGGTGTTGGTTGTTCTCGGGTAGAATGGGGTTCCTGGCCGAAGGACCGGCAGCCGGTCTAGTGCCCGGCTAGGAATTTCCTGCACCGACCCTTTTTCGTAGAATGATCATAACTCCTGCGTTACTTGCTTGTTTTGGGCTTGTGACCACTCGTTGGAACCGTAAGAGGATAAGCTATCACCTCGACTTGGAATTTCTGCATTTCCATATCTAGAACTCTAGTTATGACCGTTTGAAGTAGACCCTTGTTTTGATAGTTTCCAAACTTGTGATTTTTGTGATTTTTAGTGTTGTGCTCCGAGCCGGTGTACCGGCCGCCTCCCTCCACCCCGGCCTGGAATACATCAGTAAGTGAAGTTGGATTTTTGGTGTTGTGCTCTGTGCCGGTCTACCGGCCGCCGGTCTACTGACCGGCCTAGACTACATTTCTCTGTTTTTGTGATTTTTGGATTTTTGCCCTGTGTTCTGAGCCGGCCCACCGGCCGCCGGTCTCCAGCCCGGCCTGGAACACGGCTGTATATTTTTCTTTTGACTTCTAAAACTCGTAATTTATAATAGTTCGCATGATCGGTTTATCGTATAATTTTACGTAATGTCTTATAATATTCATGTTTTGGATATATGATATCTTATTCGCTTGTATCACATGTTTCGTGACGGTTTTCAATATGTCCCACTTTGAGTCGGTTTTTACAAATGATACGGTTTGAGCACTATTTTGTCTTGTGCTTTGTACTCTCATTCCCTTGGCTACCTTCCCGTTCGTAAGGCTGGAATGTCGGAACGGAGAGGTATCCTACTGCGTAAATGCATGTGTTAGTGGGCATACGACGACGTTGTTGGGAGTTGAACGCTATGCGTTGTTCGACCCGGCCGTCAAATGTTGTATACTTGCGAGGTGGTGTTATTTGCATGTAGCGTACCGCATGTTATGAGGCTTGAGCTGTTTTTCCGCCTCTTTCGTGAATTGATCTACCGAATTTGGGGTACTCGGCATATATATTGTAAGACCGAGTCTTGGATGCGAAACGTTTATCGCATGTCGAATCGGAACACGTTTATTCCGAGATCCTGGCCAGGTTTAGACTAGGACCGTATTATTATCGTCGTGCTACCATGAGGAAAATAGTCTACATATACGAAATGTTGATCGTGTATGAGTTCAGGGAAATGTTTATCCCGTGGATGCCTGTTAATCATTCTTGTTGGGACACGATGCTAGTGCGTTTCATTTACCGTGAGATTTGTCGTCTTGTGTCGTCTTTGAATGCGTGATTTCATGATCTTGTTCATGGTCATTGCATGATTGGACACCGTCATTGTCTTGGTTCGTGAATGGATGATAATATGTTGGATTTATGTGATCATCGCATGACTTGACTGGTTTGTCTGTCGAGTCTCAATCTTATCAATCTTATACCGCTAACGGTGAGATGCAAGCCCTAGTGAGCGTATTCGATTGCCTAAGAGTGTCTTTCCCGAGTCTTTGAATAACATGATGGTTACGGATTGGATTTCCACATGATCTCATCAGTATCTATAGAATTGCCTATCTATTCTTATCGCAACTCACATGTATATATATTTATGCATGCTTTACTTTCGTATTACCTTATATGTACGTTTGATGTGATATGGCTGGGAGAACCCGGAGTTACTCCCCACTGACTGTGGCATTCATGTTTTTTCATGGATGAACAGGTTGCTTGCTATGGATGCCTTTTTGGATATGACATTTTGGGGTTCGGGTGTGAGCTAGCGGGCGTTGTCCCTGGAAGTTCACCTCTAGACGATTTTAGCTAGTTTTGCTAAACACTTGTTCTTTGTTAACATTTTAAGAGACCCCGTCTCTTTGTTGTAATTACGTATTTAGTTTGTAACATTTTGACACACCTCGTGTTATATATCTTGCATGTTTAAAGGTTTTTAAAATACCGTATTTCCGCATATTATTTCACATGCTTGTATGTTTTATATTTCCGCATTCGCGAGGGTTGTCACAGTTCTTGTGTTCCAAAACCGGTTTAAGCTCTTTCCGGGCAAGTTGAGGTCAAGATGGTTTGGACCTTACACCGTCAAGAAAGTGTTTACTCATGGAGCTATTGAAGTGGAGGGGCCCGGGGATGGAAAGCTCCTCAAAGTGAATGGCCACCGTCTCAAGCACTACTTCCAAGGATGTGCCCGGGAGGGGGAAGAAGAGGTCTTGCTTGAAGACCCCATTTATCAAAGTTGAAAAGCTTGAAATAGCTAAGTCGAGCCATCGACTCTAAATAAACGGCAAAACATGTACATACTCTATCCTTGTGAATATTTCTTTGAAGTTTCTTTGTTAAAACTTAGCATTTGAGTTGTTTTTAGTTAGTTAGACTTTGCATCAAACAAAATTTTTTGAAGTTACTAACGGTTTTGTGAAGTTTTACGAGTTTTTGGCCGCCTCGGGATGCGTGCCACGAATGAAAGTTCGGGAATCGATGGAATTTGGATATTGGAGGTTATTATGGGCCATTGAAGTGAAATTGCAAGTATGGAGGTGTTTGGAGCACTTAGCAAAAATTTTGCTAAGTGCAAAAGCAAGAACCATCCGGCAGTGAAGGACGCAGCCTGCGTCGTAGGACGCAGCCTGCGTCGAGTGCTGAGTTCAGTTTATTTTCTAACTCTTGCCCGAGTTCTTCATAACACAACAACCCCATCTTCTTCTTTGCTTTTCACGACAAACACACCTAAAACCACCCCAATCCCTCAAAAATCCATCTTTCTCACTCAAATCTTCCACAACTTTCATCAAAATCAAACCCATTCTTCTCCCTAATCATTATTCTACACTCAATAACCCCAAAATCAATCTCACTCACCCTAAATCTCAGAAAATCCGTCTTAAAAAAACCTAGATTTTTTCCCTCAAATTCATTTTTTCGGGTCTTTTGCTGGGTTTTTAAGGCTATTTGTCGAATTCCTACCTATTCTAATCATCAAGGAGCTTGAATCTTGTGGAAAAGCAAAGGTATAACTTCATACTCGACTTTTTCATTATTCTTCAAGTTTTTGCTCGAATTAGGCTAGAATTAGTCTTAGGTTGAGTTCCCCATTCCCTTGCTTGATTGTGTAGTTAGGATTGGACAAAGTTTTCTGAGTAAGGTAAAGAAATTCAACAAACACTAGCTTTTTGAGGTGTAGAAACTGTTTCACACCAAGTGTTTATTGAATTGCTTGAGTGAAAAATCTTTCGAGTGATTGCTTCTTGTTGTTGTAGGGTGTTGTTTGTTACATTTTGCAGAAATGGCACCAAAGATCTCTAAGTTGTTTGGCAAGGGGAAAAATAAGAGGGCCGCGGTGAGTGAGCCCGACACCGAGGTTGAAGCGGTGTTCATGGGCTATGAGAGGATGCAAGCTCAATATAAGAAAATTTGGGATCAAATATCCACTCACCCTCTTGTAGCAACCAAATTCTTTTGCCCAAACACCCTCCATGCCTTAGGCATGTTCAACTTGACAAGGGACATGCTAGCTAAAGTAGGGCTAGAGGCTTATCTCGAGCCAAACTCCTGGGATTACACCTATAGGAGTTTCGCATACGAGTTTCTAGCAACCTTGTCGGAGTTGGATGTGCCCGAAGGTGAGGAGAAAGCCTACCGATTCCGATTGAACCAAACTTGGCATAATGCCCCAACTTCTGAAATCCGTCAAATCCTAAAAATCACCAAGCAACCCGAAGACATTAGGTGCCCAAGGGGCAAAATGCATATGATGTGGGGTAGCATTACCAGTGACCACGGCCCGTCTAAGGATGCCAAACTATCAACTATCACCCACCCCGTCCTCCGCCTAATTACTAGGTTCCTTACCACCATTTATAACTCCGCGGGAGAACCCACCAAGGTGCCGGAGAATATCCGGCTTTGTTTGTGGACTATGCTTCCGGAGGGGGTAGGGATCCCGGATTGGGCCGATTTGTTTTTGAGAGCTTGCATCAAGCATAGGCCAAAATCGGCAAGGGCAAGCATCCATTGTGGGGGGGTGATTTCTTTCTTGGTAAGGCATTATGAGGGAGGCATTGGTAATGATCAAGTGGTGAACATTTGTAGGGGGTTGACGAGGTACAACCGTCTTGGGCTAGAGGAAGTGCATATGTTTAAGACTAGCAAAGAGCAACCCTTGAAAGGGTTTTGGTTGGGAAGTGACGGGCTAAGCTACATGAAGTTGCCTAGACCTCAAAACAATCCTTTACCTAGAGGACCCGCGGCATGGGATTTTGAGTGTCCTAGGGAGGAGAGTTTGGGGGTAAGTAGTGCGGAGGAGGAGGAGGTAGAAGAAGTGCCTTTGAGGCAAAGGAGGGTAAGGAGAGAAGGTGGTGAGGGAAGTGAGCATTTGAGAGAGGAGATTGAGATCCTTGCAATTGAGCAAGGACCTTCCCAAACCACAAATTTTGAACAACAACAACAACAACAACAACAACAACAACAACAACAACAACAACAACAACAACAACAACAACAACAACAACAACAACAACAACAACAACAACAACAACAACAACAACAACAACAACAACAACAACAACAACAACAACAACAACAACAACAACAACAACAACAACAACAACAACAACAACAACAACAACAACAACCACCATTCCATTTCCAATCACCATTCCAAAGCCACCATGATACCGACACCCCCATGTTTGATGCGGAGGGTCGTTCTAGCACACCCGTGGAGCCATGGCAACAACAAATGGCTAACTATTTTGCTAGCACCAATGACGTCTTGGCGCACATTAGTGGGAGGGTGGATGCCTCAAACACTTGGCAACAACTTCAAGGAGGTAGGCTTGAGACTTTGGATGATTGGCACAATGTTGTGGAGGAGAGGGAGAGATTGAGAGCGGAGGCCGAGAGGGCTCAAAGTGAGGAATGGAGGAGGATGCTAGACGGGCAAGAGGAAGCCCGCCTATGGAGAGAGCAACAAGATAAAAGATGGCGGGAACAAAATGAAATGTGGGCCACCCAAAATGCTTGGAGGGAGCAAGCTACGAGCCACTTTAACGTTCAAAATGAGCGCCACCACACCTATCTTCAAGACTCCTATGAGGATGCGGTGGCACAAGAGGACGTCTATGGTTTAGCTAGCTCTCTCTTTGGGATGTCCATGCAACAAAACCCGGGCTACCCAACTCCATACACTCAAGAAGTCCTTGATGAAGGCATGGAGCGAAGAAGAAGGATTAGAGAAGCAAGGGAAAGGAGGAGAAACCGAGGAGGTGCCTCGGTATCTTCTCATTTCGATAATTGATGAGGTAACATTTTTTCTTCTCTCCTACAATGAGGACATTGTGTATTCTAAGTGTGGGGGAGAAGATTGTACATAGTTAGTTTTGTTTTGATGCCTTGTATTGTGTTTGTTTTTATTTTGAAAAGAAAGAAAGAAAAAAAAAAGAGAAGAAAAAGAAAAGAAAAAAATTGAAAATCCCGACTAGGTGAAAACCCACAAGGGTGGGCACCTAGGCAAGATTGGGAAGGTGGCCGAGGACGGAATGAAAACCCGAAAGGGCATTCCGGGCAAAATGAAGAATCGAGTTGCGAGCCACCAATGAGAGGAAAGGAAAAGCTAAGGTGAAAACCCGAAAGGGCACCTTAGGCAAAATGAGGGATTTTCAAGAAAAAAAAAATGAAAAAAATGAAAAAAATTTGAGCATCATTCTTCCTATGATGAGGATTTTGGAGGAATAAGAAGGGAGTTATAAGGAGGAAATTGGAAGGAGGCTAGCTTAGGAACCCATTTATTTTTATTTTTGAGTCACAAAACTTTGTTTCAAATTGGTGGATTTATGTTGGTGGTCGCTTGGTTGTGCAAATTGTGAAGTTTGGGGCCAATCAAGTAACCATGATTTGCATTAGTGGAGTAATAAGGGGGTGATATAAGGAGTGGATTTGTGTGAAGGTTGTTGAGAAAGACCATCTCGCTATGCCTTGGGATAAGGCAAAGATGGTCATACTACTTTATTTGGAGCTATAAGGAGGGAGGAGTTGATTTGAGTCGGAGTAGGTGGCATGTCGTGTCTTTAGTCTTGAGGGATGATATAAGGAGGGGGAGTGAGAGAAGAGTGTCACAAGAATTGAGTCTTTTTGTTTTGTTTTTGTCATGGGTGGATTGTTTAAGAGGGAGTATAAGAAGGGTGTAGTGAGGGAAGAGAGGTCAATACCTCCACACACACTTTGTTGGGCTCGTGTCATTTGTGCTAATCTCGAGTTTTACTCGGGACGAGTAAAAGTCCAAGTGTGGGGGTGTTTGACAACGTCAAATATTGTCGTGTCTAGTAGTAATTTTTAGAGTCTTTCGTTCTACTTTTTACGGGTCATTAGCTATGTTTTATGTTAATTTTAGTTTTTGTAATAATGTTAGTATTTAGTACAGTCAAATCCCGAAAGTCAAACCCGAAAATCCGAGACCCAAAAACCCGGAACTTGAAGTGGGCTAGCAATGAATCACCAAGGCATGAAGACCAAGCCCAATGGGTCAATAGAAGTCAAGGCGGGGTCAAATATACTTAGGTCAACGAAAGTCAAGAAGGAAAGCAAAGGAAAAATTTGGCAGCGTTCGACGCAGCCTGCGTCGTAGGACGCAGCCTGCGTCAGCACGACGCAGCCTGCGTCGTAGGACGCAGCCTGCGTCATCTCTCAGCACGGGTTTTCTTCGTTTTCTCGTCTTGTCTTTTGGAAGCCCACCTTTCAAGGCCCCTAGGTTTGCGAACCAAGGGTATATAAGAAGAAATCTGAAGAGAGAGAAGGGGATGAAGGGGATGAAGCATTCAACATACAACATTATATTTTCCTTAGAATTCTCTCTTTTTGTTCTTCAACTTTGGCTCTTGTAATGGGTTTTTGCTTAGAAATTGGTTGTAATATGAAGACTATGGGTAGCTAATCTTCTTTTGCTTAGTGTAATTTGAACAAGTTCTTCCCTTTTAGCATTGTAAGACCTTTTTAATCCTTCCTTCTCTATTTAATTCCATTTTCCTATATTTGAATTTCATTGTTGAATGAATTGTTGTTAAGACTAACCATCTTAGTAATTGTTTGTTTGATTAAATTGCTTTGTCTTGATGAATTTGGTTGATTTGTCTTGATATTTGTTGAAGCAACTTGAAAGATTGTAACTTTGGTTTAAAAGTTGGAATCTTTTGAGTGGAATTTGGATTATTGTGTATTTAGACATGGTTTAATGTTTTATTACATGATTCTAGCATGCTTCTTTGGTTTTGTGCTTAAAGCTTGCATCTTTATTTATGCTTATGTTTTAATAAGTATGGGTTTAGTTGTATTGAGTCATTTATGGATGGTTTAATTCATTGGTGGCTAGTTTTTAGAAGTTTGTAATAGATAATTAGAGAAAGGAAGGAAAGAAAGGTCTTTACTTTGTTAATTGTGGGGGAACTTGGGATAATTGCACTAAGTTATTTCTCCATATTTGAATCTTTGAGTATTTAGTTGTTGTTAGTAATTTTAGACTTGATTATCAATTCTCATGAAAAACTCTTTCTCCATTTGTGTTTTTCCTACATGTTTTCCATTGTGAATATCATAGTTTGTAAGTAATTCAAGTCTTTGTTTCAATTAGTGTTTTAATTTGTGGTTAGATTAATTAATTTGTTTAATCGGTTTTTAGCAAGAGTCTAGATTAGATTTTTAGCATTCATCGCCTTCCCTTGGGTTCGATCCTTGTCTTACCCTTACTACCCTTTACTTAGGTTGGTTTGAGTCTAGATTTGGCTTTATAAATTGTTATTTGATTTAGCTAATTTGCGGATTTAACGACACCGTAAAAAAGCATCGTCAGTCAGCTTTCCCTCTCCCTCCTCACGCCTGACCCAAACCCTCAACACCCCACCCTTGTACCTGACCCCATTACTGAACCTGAACTACCAACACCTCGCTCCACTCGAACCATTGCCAAAGTGTATACTCGTCATCCCTCCAATCACCCCCCAACCGACCCCCCAACTACATCCTCACATTCCCTTCCACCGACCCCAACCCACACACATGCCACCCGTGCTTCCAACAATATATTCAAACCAATCAATAAACTTAACCTCACTACTCAAGTCCAACTTGCTGAACCGAAAACAACCAAGCAGGCCCTTCATAACCCCACCAGGCGTGCTGCGATGGAAGCCCAGTTCAATTCCCTTCAAGCAAACGACACTTGGGAACTTGTTCCTACTTCCCCTGACCAAAATATTGTGGATTGTAAATGGGTATTTTGAACCAAGTTTGTTGGACCAATTTGATAGTTTTGATAATGACATGTGTTTACGTGATAATATGTGTTTTACTCGATATATCATATGCGTGTAATTGTGTGCTTTAGTCTTATTATAGCTAGCAACAATTATGAGAAGAAAGATCAAAGTTAGGCATAACTTTGATAAAGTCTGTGAGACAAAGTTATAACAACTTCAGGAATAACTTTGGAAGTAAACATGAAAGTTATAGCTACCCAGGCATAACTTTAATGAAAATCGCTTCAAGCAAGATCTACCTCAAATAGCACAAGACTCAAGATGGAGGGTCTTTGTGATCAAGATGAAGAGATGATCCGTATACTGAAGATCTTTGTGAAGATTAGATAGTATAGGTCGTCATTCGGTAACTATTCCATTCGAGAGATTTTATGTTCAAAAGTTATAGCTTTAGTCTATGAATTTGGATGATAAAATATTGATGCATGATTTTGGAAATAAAATGTTTTGAAATGTTTTCAAAAGTGAAGGAGTATTTTTATATTTATCAAAAGTTTTATTAGAGAATATATTTATGATTCTATTGGTTAGTAATACAACTTATGGTTTGTCATGCTACCTAGGGTTTCTAATATATTCTATCTCAATTTGTTGTTAACCTAATTAGCCCACCTAGTGTTTGAGCCACCTAGGGTTTCGTGAAACCTAGTGTTTGTGCCACCTAGGGATGCGTGCCTCCTAGGGTTTCGTGAGCTATGGATTTCGGCCTCCTTAGGTTGTTTTACTTGTTTACCTAATCTAGGATTATACTATATCTTTACAACAATATTTTGAGATATAAAGATAAATATATTTCTATAAGATAAACCAAATAATATTTTGAGGTAAAGATATTTCTAAAAGATAAGCAAATATTATTTTATGATAAGATAATTATCTTTATTAAATATTATTATAGGGTTTTAGATCTACTATGATTCTACTACTATAAATACTCATTCACATACAAATTGTAAAATACACGAAATACACAACATATCACACAGCTACATATTTACTTGTGTTGATTTTCCAAAATCGTTTTAAAGCAAACCTTTGAGCAAATATTTATTATTTTTAGAGTTTGTTTTTCAAAAGAGTCGTGCATCAATTATTATCAGTCGCTTGAGTGAAAGACGTTATTGGATAATAGTACATCATTATAAGCTTAAAATTCTTTAACGGGAATCTGTGTGAGTTATATTGTACTTTCTTATTAGCGTAAGATAGTATAGAGTATTTAGCGATACACACATTGAGTTATAATCATAGTGTTGATTATATGAGTGGGTTGATAGTTTTTGTAATCCGTAGAAAGGTACTAAAAATTATTAATCAAGAATAGTGGACGTAGGTTTCAACGTGTGAAACTGAACCACTTCAAAAATCGTGTGTCTCTCTCTTATCGCTTTACTTTTCGTTATTTCTTTATTTGCGCTTACTTTGATTAGTTAATTAGTTGATTTTAATTTATAAGATCAAGAAATTAATTACATATCATATAAATCGAAAAAGTGGGGCTAGTTTTTAATAGTCAATTCACCCCCCCTCTTTCGTATTCGATCAATAGACTCTACAATTGGTATCAGAGCCTCGTGCTCTTGATTGCCTTACAGCAAGGAGTTTGATCCATTTATCTTTTTATTTTTATTTATTTTCCGCTGCATTTAATTTTATTTTAATGGATTCCAAACATCTGAAGTGTCCCGTATTCGATGGGAAGAACTACAGTTTATGGAAAAATATGATGACTCATTTCATAAAGGGTAATGATTGGGAGTGTTGGCTAATCATTAAGAATGGCCCTAATAAGATCATGCTTGGATCTGTTAATGGCACTCGCGTCGAAAAGAAAGAAGATGAATATGTTGAGGCAGATTATAAGAAAGCTGAGAAAAATTCAAAGGCTATCAGTCTGTTGCAAAACGGCATGACCCATACTGAATTTGATCGTTTCTCTTCTAGTTCTACTGCCAAGGAAATATGGGATGGTCTTGAGTTAGCCTATGAGGGGACAACTGTTGTCAAAAAGTAACGTATTGCACTACTCATGCGAAAATACGAACTGTTCTCCATGGAACAAAATGAATCGCTTGACAGCATCTCCACTCGCTTCTCTAGTATCATTAATGAATTAAAAAATCTTGGAAAAACTTTTGACTCCGAGGAAATTGCCAGGAAGATCCTTAGAAGTCTATCTAAACGATGGAGACCTAAGGTGACGGTAATTGAGGAATGTAAAGACCTATCTGACCTATCTTATCAAGAGCTACTTGTAACCCTAATGGCTCACGAGATTACTCTTGATGAAGATGAGGCAAATGATAGTAATAGCAAGAAAGTGGCTTTACAAACCGAATCTAGTGAAAGACATGATTCGGATCTTGAAGATGAAACAATGTTATTTGCTAGACGTTTTCAGAAAAAATTCTTTAATAAACCACAAGGGAAAACGTTTAACAATAACACTTACAAATCTTACAAAAAGCTAATTGAGTCAAAAGGATCTCTTTCAAGTCGTGGTTGCTTCAAATGTGGGGATAATGATCACATGATCAAATATTGCACTACATGGAAGAAAATCAAAGACAAAAATCAACGAGACATAACCAAGAAGGAATTCAAGAAAGTAATGATGGCTTATTGCTGGGGAGATCTCGACACAGAGGACGACGAGTCAGAGGAAGAGGAAGTCGCCAGCCTGTGTCTAAGCAACGTCAGTCTTGACCTAATTTCTGTTAGTGACAATGAAAGCGAATCCGAGATGTGTCTTGTTGGCCACTCAGATTCTGAACCAGATTCAGAAGATGACGAAGAGGTTAGTCATCTTGAACTTAAAAAGCAAGTTACGAATTTATTTAAGAAGTCTTTAATTAAGTATTTTGAAGAAGCCTTAGATCATTGTCATGAACAGAGTCTTGAATTAAAAGATCTTAAAGAACAAATTCTTGACATTGCTGAGGAAAACCAACTTCTTAAGGCCAAAGCTAAAAAGCTCAAGTCTAAAGTTATGGCAACTTCAGCCATAACTTCAGACAAGACAAATGTGGAGAAAGAAGCTCTTGAGTCTAAAGTTATAGCTAATGAAGCTATAATCTCAGAGTTAAAGCTCAACATTAAGCATCTTCAAGCCAAAGTTATAGCTAATGAAGCTATAACTTTAGAATTGAAGAAAGTCAATGAGCTTTTACAATCTGATGCTAAGGCAAAAGAAAGTGTTATCATTGATCACGAGAAAGTAAACTCTTTTCTTTCTCAGCAATTGAAAGATATAAAGGCTGAATTCTCCCAAGCAAGCCAAAAGCCAACATAATGAGGAGAAACTTATCTTGAACAAACGTTTCAATGATTTTCGTGAAAATTTCAAAAAGAACAATCCCTCCAAAGACTCGAATGTAGATCAATCGTCGTGTGAAAAAGAAATTCAGTCTTTGAAGGAATTGCTCCTACATGCACGAAAAGTTCATGATAAGTGGGAAGGAAGTCAGAAGGTCTTAGACTTCCTTACCGAACAGTCTAACAACAACATGAAGATGGGTCTAGGTCATGAATGCTATAGTCGTAGAGACCATGATAAGTGCAAATCCACTCCTTCTGACCTTGATTTCAGAAGAAGGAAGTATGTCAATCTTTCAGAATATCTGAATTGCAATTATTGTGGTCACAACGGTCATGTTAAAGATAATTGTGCTAAATATGTCAACGACAACAAAAATCAAGCCGAGTTTGTTAAAGAACACGACGTGTCTAGTGTTAATGAGTCTGAACCTGAATCTCAACGGGATGAGGTTAGAAATAACGAGTTCAGGTGGTTTTATGACATAGCTTTCGATTACACATCTGTACCTTCAAAATCTAAACCTTATGTGAATCAGAAGCAGTCACTTAAACCTAATGTGCGTCGCAACAATAACAAACCTTACAATAAACCTAGCAAGCCCTATCCTAAGAAGAAAAGAATTGTCAAACAGATATGGGTTAGGAAGGATCAAATATATAGAGTCACTAACCACAAAGGACCCAACTTAGCGTGGGCACCTAAAAGCTGTATTTGATTCTCTTGCAGATAATAGTGAAAGAAAACAATCTATGGTATCTCGACAGTGGATGTTCGAGACACATGACCGGAAACAAGAATCTATTTCTTTCACTAGAGCCCTTCAACGGTGGCAAGGTCACCTTTGGAGACAACAAGAAGGGCAACATAATCGGTGTAGGTAAGATTGGTATATCTTCTTCACATGCCATTAATAATGTATATCTGGTAGATGGCCTTAAGCATAACTTGCTAAGTATCTCTCAATTATGTGACAAAGGCAACAAAGTCGTTTTTCATTCAAATATTTGTCGTATCATAGTTGAAGGTACTAGTAATGTTATCTTAGAAGGTCTACGTAAACGGAACGTGTATATGATTGATTTAAACAAAGTCACTACAAGTTTCTTTACGTGCATGAAAGTCACTGTGGATGATTCATGCTTGTGGCACAAGAGGTTTGCACACATCAGTCCAACAATTTTAAAGAAACTCAAGTCTTGGGATTTAGTTGAGGGTCTACCCTCAATCAAATTCGAACAAGAAAAGATGTGTGACTCATGTGCCCGCTGTAAACAAGTTAGATCTTCATTCAAACCGAAACGAGTAGTAAGTATAGAGCGTCCACTTGAGCTGGTACACATGGATTTGTGTGGACCTATGAAATTCAGAAGCCGCGGTGGATCAAGGTACGTATTCGTCCTAGTCAACGACTACTCAAGGTATGTATGGCCTATCTTTCTATTTACTAAAGATGAAACTTTCGATGAGTTTGTAGTACTAATGAAGCTCGCCCAAAACAAGTATGATAAAAAGTTAGTTTCCATTCGTACGGATCATGGCACCGAATTTGATAATCAAGCTTTGATAGAATATTGTAGGGAGAATGGTGTAGGACATAACTTTTCTGCACCACGAACCCCACAACAAAATGGTGTCGTGGAACGTATGAATAGAACATTAGAGGACATGGCCCGCACTATGCTTTTGTGTAGTGGCCTTCCTACGAGCTTTTGGGCAGAAGCCATAAGTACTGCATGCTATGTGCACAATAGAGCTATGATTAGACCAATTCTCAAAAAGACTCCCTATGAACTTTTAAGAGGGAGAAAACCCAATATAGCTCACCTTCGTTGCTTCGGGAGTAAGTGTTTTGTCCATAATAATGGAAAACGTAATTTGAGCAAATTTGATCCACGAAGTGACGAAGCTGTGTTTGTTGGTTATTCTAATCATAGTAAAGCTTTTAAAGTTTTTAATAAAAGAACTTTGTGCATAGAAGAAAGTGTTCATGTTGTATTTGATGAAGATAATGTGCCTGAGCAAGTTGAACAGAATGAAAAAGGAGACATGAATGATCCAGACTTTCGTCTTTCAAGGGAAGACGAGCCAGATAATAATGAAGAAGTTATTGAAGGAATCAATGATGAACTTGATAAATCCGCAAATGACCTTGAACAGAGAACTGAGACAATTGTTGATGATACGAATGTCTCTTCTCAAAACAAGGAAAAGGAAACTGAAGTTATAGCTGATGATGCAATAACTTTGAACCAGAACCAAGAGAGTGTAACTGAAGTTGTACCAACTCCGGCTATAACCCCAGAGTCTAACTCAGGGGGAACCAATTTTGATTCTGAATCATTTGAGAAAAATGAAAGTTCATCAGATGATGATGAGCCTAGGAACTCTAAAAAACGGAAATATAAGAGTTCTCATCCTATGGATAGTATCCTGGGAAGTTTGACTAAAGGAGTTCAAACTAGGCGAACATTAAATAACTTTTGTTCATTCTATTCATTTCTCTCTACCATAGAGCCTACCAATATCAAAGAAGCTCTTGCAGAATCCGACTGGATTGTAGCAATGCAAGAGGAGCTTCAACAGTTTGAACGTAATAAAGTATGGCACCTTGTGCCACGACCTTCTAATCGAACTTTGATTGGTACTCGATGGGTATTTAGAAATAAATTGGATGACGCAGGAGTTATAGTTCGTAACAAGGCTCGTTTGGTCGTTCAAGGTTTTAATCAACAAGAAGGGATTGATTATGACGAGACATTCACACCAGTGGCAAGACTTGAAGCTATTTGGTTGCTTATCGCCTTCGCAGCTCACAAAGGAATGAAACTATTCCAAATGGACGTTAAGACTGCATTTCTTAACGGTTATTTGGAACAAGAGGTTTTTGTTGAACAACCTCCCGGATTTTTGAATAGCAACTTTCAAAACCATGTTTTTAAACTCGATAAAGCTTTATATGGTTTAAATGTGACAACCCTCGCGAATGCGGAAATATAAAACATACAAGCATGTGAATTATATAGCGGAAAATACGGTATTTTAAAAACCTTTAACATGCAAGATAGAAAAATACGAGGAGTGTCAAAATATTACAAACCAAATAAAAATACCACAAGAGACGTAGTCTCTCAAAGTGTTAATAAAAGACACGGTAATTAGCAACTAGCTAAACAACGTCTAGAGGTGTTTCATCCAGGGACAAAGCCCGCTAGCTCACACCTGAACCCAAAGTAGCATAAGCAAAAAGCCATCCATGCAAGCAACCTGTTCATTCATGAAAAACATGAACGCCACAATCAGTGGGGAGTAACTCCGGGTTCTCCCAGACATATCACATTAAACGTACATATAAGGAAATACAAAAGTAAAATCATGCATATGTGAATATACATGTGAGAGACGATAAGGATAAATAGGCAATTCGATAAATAATGATAAGAGCATAAGAGGTACAAGTCCGAATCCATCATGTTATACAAAGACTCGGGGAAGACACTCTTAGGCAACCGAATACGCTCACTAGGGCTTGCATCTCACCGTTAGCGGTATAAGATTGATAAGATTGAGACTCGACAGACAAACCAAGTCAAGTAATGCGATGATCACAGTAAATCCAACATATTATCATCCATT